>CATIWR010329906.1:0-102828 GCA_949677035.1 Omphalea diandra | reverse complement strand
TTTGAAATTCGCGGTCGCGACTCAAACGAGACTTATACCGCGAATTCATCTGTGTTAATTTGACTTCTTTTTTTTCCAAGGATCGCGGACGAGAATGGCTCTGCAATTTCGCCTGCTTGATTTTCAGCATGTCCTAACATGAGTCGCGGTCGCGAATCCTAGATTGCGATCGCGATTTACATGTCACTTTGGAGTTCATCAACTTCTTCAATTCTTCTTGAGAGATTGATTCAATTCTACAAAAACAACACTTATTTGAAATATTAGTGATGATCAATCTACTTTGTCAAGATTAAAAGAGGTTATAAACCTAGGATTGATTATCCTAGTCCAACAAACTAGATGTTGGATCCCTTTAAAGAAGGTTGAATGTCATGCTCGCGAGCTAGGAGAACTAGCTATGACCTTGATCAAGAAACAAATTGGATTTTTGGTTAAGGCAGATTGCGGTCGCTACCAAATGGTCGTTGTCATGACTTTTGAGCGTCTAATAGTTTCTTTTGACACGTAGCTTGCCCTTATTAGTTGCTTGAAGTCCCTTCATAACCATTTGAAGGTAATTATTATGACATCCACCTTGACTTCCACCACGGATCAAACTGGTTAAAATTTTTTTAAGATTTCATGGAATAATGGTGATGCAAACGTCCGAGGCAAGCTTACAAAAGATCTACTCCAACTTCAAAGCCCAATTATAAAAGGAAGGCTAAAAAAGTTCAAAGATGCAATTGGAGCTTTCATGCAAAAGGGAATTACACTTAGATTGGTTAAAAAAGAGTAAAGGATACATGAGACCTAATTACATAGAGATTGAAGCTTGGACTCTTTAAAGGGAGCACTTAACTTAATCCAATGGAGCTCAATATATGGAGAAGCCCAAGACCCCTTAGCATTTGACCAAGACACTAAATTAGAGGCCCAAAATGTGTAAGCAAGGAAGATTGGTCATAAAGTCAAGAATCTTACAAGATTATGCTTAATTGGAAAATTTTCCCTATTCTTTTAAGGATTTCCTTTATTGGCCAAATACACTCTCCATATCTATTTAGGATCTTTTGTTAGTTGTTTACTTATGTAAGGAACTTCTTTTATAGTTCCTTATTTAGGAAAAATACCTTGGCCAAATCTTGTTGGTCAATCATAATGTTTCTTTTAGTTTTTCTTATTAGTTTAGGATTTTTTTTCCTTAGTGAATTAGGAAGTTAGAATTTAGGCAAACATGGTAAACTGTGATCTTTGGGGTTTTCTTGAATAATTGCAAGGCTATAAATAGCCCATGTTCGACTATCAATAAGGATAAACATTATTCTTTGGCTAATATCTACTTTGAGAGATTAAATTCCCTTCTTAAGTTTTTGATGGGACTTGGTGAGATTATTGAGTAAGGTTCAATAATTTCTATACTTGTTTAATCTAGGTCTTAAATTACTTAGTTAATTTATGGTTGAGATTAACACTACTTAAATCTGTATAATTTAGGTTGCTAGAAACAAGTTTTCTAGAAATCTAGTTAAGATTTAAGGATTTATCTTATTTTGATCTTTGAATTAAAGCTTGAGACTTATGTTCTACATACGGGTAAGAATCAACCAACCTTGTTTGTATCAAATGAGATGACCTATGAGTCACGATCACGATTTAAGAGTGAATTCTCACACTTAAATGCTTTTTCCTTCCAATTAACTTATAATGAGTTCCTAGCTTAATTTCTTTAAGAACAATACTTAAAACTAGTATTAGAATCTCTCAATCTATATTGTTAAGATCAAAAGAGAATTTTTACTTAGATTTGACCAACATAGCCTAATAATCTCTTTTTTTTTTATGTTGACTATCTAAATTGAATATGCAAAGAATAAAAAGCCAAATATGCGAACTTTTAAGTGTTTGGAAGTCAATGTGAAGTGAATTATATGATTTCTTTATGGATTCAAACCTAGGCAATGATGTTAAAAATTATAAAAGTACTCCCCCTCAATCCATATTCTCCCCCCTTAATCATGTTAATAAGTCCAACTTTAGTTATCATCCTTTTGCATATAAAGTTCACTTTCTCTCCCCCATTGTCAATATTAAAAAAAGAGGGATAAAGAGAGAAATGGGAATGCTACAAACTCAATTAAGTGCTCAAGTTCAATCAATAACATAAATTTGAGCAATTGGACATAGTTCATAAGATGATAGATGGATAAAACATAAATTAAAAGAAAATTTCATTAATTTAAAATAGAATTACAGAGATAGGTCAAACACAAATATGTTTGATCATATATTCATTAGGTCTTCAAAATTAAAACAAAAAATAGAAAACTTAAACATAAGACATAAATGGGAAACTTAAAAACTTAAAAATACAAAGATGGAAAAACACTAAGAATTTTAAAAGTTGGTGAGGTCACTCTCATCATCATCTTCATGATATTCTTTTAATCATTTTCTCTAACTTGGCCACCTCTTTGTGCTTGATTGCCTTTTTCTTTTTCTTGTCCATCCTCCTCATCTTGAGTGTCTTCTATGTCTTCAAGGTTGTGAATATGACAATGAGTGGCTCTAACCTTTTTTTACAAAACAACAAGATCACTATAGAGGTGACAAAGGAGATGACATCTTCTTTTTACCATCCTTATGCACTTGTCCAACTTCTTATTGATAGAGGAGAGAGACATAAAAGTAAATTTGGTCTTAGATTTTACCTTGGACTAAGAAGGGGCTTATGAAGGGTAACCTCTTGTTGTGGTCCTTTTTCAATCACCAATCTTACCTTTTTTAAGGCTTGAGATGCCTCTTATTTCCTTGCTCCGTAGGTTCCTGAGATGTATTCATAAGAATCGAGTTTGATGGCCTTAGAATTGATGTGGTAAGTGAGGTTAAGAAAATTTTGACTTGAAAGGTATTTCTTTATGAGATGGGCTTTCTGTTCTTCATTAAGGGCCCCCAACCAATCGATAGATTGTAGTTACATGGGAAGGAAAAAGGAATTAACTCTTGGTTTTGAGGCTCATATGAGCCAATTAATTCACAAAATACCTTCTAGTTTGGATGGGTTTGTTTTGGATAAGGCAAAAAGAAAAAAAAAAAAAAAGAAAACAAGTCCTTTTGAGAAACTTTTCATTCCCATCACCCTTAACATTGATGAAGAATGTGATTATTCTATGAAGGGGCCAAAAAAGAGAGGGACTTGATGTTTTTGGCAAGTGAGCTCCTAGGATCATGTTTTGTTCTATTGAGATTTGAGACTAAAACTCAAAATAGATGAGGTCAAGGAAGAAATATTAAAAGAAACCATATCCCCAGTTTGGAAATTGAAAAAACTACAAAGTTGTTCAAAGGTGACAAAGTATGGCTCACTAAAATTACAAAAAAGAAGACCATACATACCCATTTTGGTGTTGGTAGCCTTACTTATCTCCGTAGTGCACATGAACTCATGCATGATCTCCTCATAACTTGATTCATCTCTAAAGATAAATTCATTCCACCTCAAATTTGAGAGAAAGGCCTTGATCTCCCCTTCAAGATCGAAAGTTTGTAGAAAAAAAAGGAAGGGATCTTATTTGCTAGATTATCTTCTTAGAGTTTACCTTATATCTCTCTTTCTTTTCCTCTGTTATGCCCTTCATAAGAAGGAAAAGAGGAAGGCCTTGAGGTGAGGATAATTGGGCAATTCCTTTGCCTCTTTCTGTCCTTGTGGATATGCTAAGAGCCATGTATGATGATGAAGAGTGTAGGGAGGATTAAGAAAGAAGAAATAAAGAGAAGGTTAAGAAGATTAATAAGAAGGGATGTAAATAATGAGTGGAGACGTGTTAAAGAGGTTTAAATAGGCAGAAAATGGGTTAAAAATGGTCAAGAAATGGCTAGGATTTCAATAAATGAGGAGATGCACCATTTAAGTAATGACTGGTTATTATCCAACAGTTACATGTATGTCACAACCATTACTTGCATGTCATGATTATGAATTCTGAGAGTAACAAATAAAAATTCCTTGGAAAAGTGTGAAGGTAACAGTCAAGAATGTTAGAAATTCAAAAATTCATAGGGGTAACCTTACATCATAATCGTGAATTATGAAAAGTTTGAAATTTAAAGAATGCTTGTAAGTAGTTACTATGACCACATGTGTCGATCACGAATTAAAAGACAATCTTGAAAAATAACTTAAAATAAAGTTCTAAACTAATGGCCCAAACCTAGTTTGATCAAATTAACAATTTGATGATCAATTCATACAAATGAACAAAGAAGAGCTCAAATGCAAATTGAATTGAATCAACTAACACAACCAAAATAATAAATTAATAAAATAATAACAAACACATCAAACAACTTAAAGAAGATCAATTAATTTTACATGCATATAATGGGATCCATTTTCACCCTAAGGAGCTTCTATCAGGCATCTTAAGATCCCTCTTGACGATATTCATCCTTTCTTTATTAAGGAGTTTAGTGAAAATATCTGCAAGTTGGTTGTTAGTGTAATGAACTCTAACACCACATTATTATTTTGCACATGATCTGTAAAGGAATGATGCGTAATGTCAATGTGTTTGTTCCTTGAATGTTGGATGGCATTCTTGAAAGATTTATTGCACTTGTGTCATCACATTTGATGGGAATATGATAAACATTTTTGTCATAATCCTTAAATTGTTGTTTCATCTAAAGAACTTAAGTGCAACAACGACCCAATGTCACATATTCCATTTTATTGATGGATAAGACAACAAAAACTTACTTCTTGCTAAAATAAGAAACTAAACATTCACCAATAAATAAAAAACTAAACATTCACCAATAAATTAGCAAGTTTTGAAAGTGCGCTTTTTATCCAAAAAACTATTGACATAGTTTGTATCCAAATATCCAATAAGATTAAAAGATGAATTCCTAGGATACCATAAATTTAAATGCATGGTGTCATGAAGATATTTCAAAATTTGTTTAATCGCATACAAATAAATTCTTTAGGAAATGTTTGAAATCTGGTAAACAAGCAAACACTATACATAATATTGGGTTTAAAAGCGGTAAGATAAAGGAGAGAACCAATCATACCTCTATACTTCTTTTCATCAATTGGCTTACTTGATTCATCTTAGTCAAGCTTAATTGATGCACTCATTAGTGTCTTAGCTACCTTACATCCATCCATCCATCCCAAACCTTTTAAGTAACTCCTTTGTGTACTTGGCTCGATTGATAAAGATGTCTTATTTGGCTTGTTTGATTTGAAGATCAAGGAAGAACTTAAGCTCACCCATCATGCTCATTTCAAATTCCTTGATCACACACTTAGCAAATTTCTCACAAAGAGATTTATTAATAGTATCAAATATAATGTCATCAACATAGATTTGAACAATAATAGTGTCCTCGTCATGCATTTTCACAAATAATGTAGTGTCAACTTTGTCTTTTTGAAAATCATTTTTCTAAAAAAATGAACTAAGCTTTTCATGCTAAGCTCTTATAGCTTATTTCAAACCATACAAGACTTTAGTTAGTTTGAAACATGAATTAGAAATTCATGAGGCTTAAAATCTGGAGGTTGTTCAACATAAACTTCCTCCTCAATGAAACCATTCAAAAGTGCACTTTTCACATCCATTTGAAAAAAATTAAAATTTATATCACATGCTAAAAGAATCCTAATGGCCTATAATCTTGTAATGGAGGGAAATTTTTATCATAATCAATGCCTTCCTCTTTATTGTAACCCTTTGTAACCAATTTAGCTTTGTTTCTAGTAATGAAACTTTGCTCATCTAACTTATTCCTAAACACCTATTTGCAACCAACAATTGAATGTTCTTTAGGTCTAGGAACAAGTTTCCAAATTTTGTTTCTCTAAAATTGGTCAAATTTCTCTTGCATAGCAATCACCTAACTTTTATCATCAATAGCTTCATTAATAGATTTTGGCTCAATTTAAGAAACAAAAACAAGATTATTATTTAATGCAATTAATTGAGTTCTAGTACTTACTCCCTTAGATGTCTCACTAATGATTAAGTCTTTTGGGTGATCCTTGAAGTACCTATAATCCTAGGGGAGTTTTTAAGCTTGATCCTCCTCTTATTGGGATTAAGCTTGCTTTAAAATTTTGAAGTGGTTCTTGATCTTCAAGATCAATTACATTCTCTTTTAAAGTTAAGTTGAGCTCTAACTTTTTAAAGTCACCTACAAGATCATTAACAAAAGAACCTTTCTGAAGATCCAGTTTACTAGATTCATTAAACATAACATTCATTGACTCTTTAACCATCATGGACTTCTTATTGAACACCTTATAAACTTTGCTAATGGTGGAATAGCCTAGAAAGATGCTCTCATCAATTTTAGAGGTAAAATTTCCACAGTTGTTCTTAGTATTAAAGATGTAGCATTTTCACCCAAAAACTCTAAGGTATGATTGGGCTTTCTTCCATTCCAAAGCTCATAAGAGGTTTTGTTTAAAATGGGTCTCTTAAAAACTCCATTTGTAATGTAACAAAAGGTGTTGATGGCTTCAATATAAAAGTAATTAAGAAGAGAATGCTCATTGAGTATAGTCTTAATTCAATCCTTAATTATGTGAGAAAAGATCAATGGCAGAAGAAACAATCCATTCTCACCTCAAACCTTTCTTTGATGGATTCGACTATACTCATTGAAAGTATATAATGAAAATCTACTCTGATAGTGATGTGGTGGATCTATGGGATATAGTTGTAAAGGAATAGAAGGCACCCACTAAAGTAATGGATGACAATGAAGAATTGATCCTAAAGGAAGAGTAAGTTGAAGCTCATAAGAAGGCAAATGGGAAAAATAAAAGGGCAATGACAATTCTCCTAAGTTCCATATCAAAAGAAGAAAGGCAATGACAATTCTCCTAAGTTCCATGTCAAAAGAAGAAATTAGCAGAGTTAAACATTGGCAAATTGTACATGAAATATGGAAAACTCTAAACAACTGCCATGAGGGCACAACAATTGTGAAGTTTAGTAGATTGAAGAAGTATGTGACTAAATGAGAGCTCTTCATAATGAAGGAGAATGAATTCATCACCAACATGACAAATAAACTCTTTACCATTGTTAACAATGTGCATAAGTATGGAAGAGTTCTTACTAATCATGAGATAAATACCAAAATCCTCAAGATGCTTCTTATGAAGAAATTTAGGGCAAGCATATGTAGCATAGAAAAGTCTAACCAAGAGATTGGAAAAGTGTCAACCGATGTTCTCATTAGTAAACTCCTTACCTATGAGATGATGTTTAAAAAGGATGGAAAAATGAAGAAGATGAGAGCTCAAGGAGAAAAAGGAGAGAAAAAGACATTTGCTCTCAAATCCTCTAGTAAAGACAAAGAGGTAGAAGAAAGCACAAGTGAAAGACCAATGTCAGGTTACCTCGTGTCACTAGCCATTAGACATAATTAAAGTTCTCAACCGTAAATAAAATCTAGAGCTAATTGTGATTTTTTATCATGATTTGAGTGTAGTGATTGTGATCTCAATTTAACAACCATTAAATGTAGGATTTTTCCACCAACTTTAAAGATTTGGGTATGATTTCATTTGTAACGGCTCTTTGGGTGTGAAAACCTATAAATGCTCCACCAAATGATATTAATGCTAAAGAATAGTAATTTATTATGGTCAAACTCTTCCAATTTATTTCTCAACTCCCTACTCTTAATTTCTTTGTACTTGAGTTGAAAGGGTTAGGTGCGAGCCATTAACCACTATTGGATTTTAGAGTGATCCTTGTATAGAAAAACTCTTGTTTAGGTTAAGTGTGAGCCTTAGGTAAACACTTGTAAAAGTTGTGTGTTAGCCTTTAAAAATACATTGTGTAAGTTAAGTGTGAGCTTGCAAAACACCATTAAGTGATAATAAAATCACCAATTAGAAGAACTGAAGAATGGATGTAAGGTTGGTTAATACCCAAACCACTATAAATCTCTTGTGTTGCTTCTTCTCCTACTCATCTCTCTTTACCTAAAATCATCCACACTCCCTCCAAAAAATTAAAATTTCCATTAATTCAACCCCCCTTTCTTGGTACACAAGGGCTAACAAATTCAATTAATACAAAACTTAACAATTTATATTTTTAAGTTGAATATAAATTTATTGATTTAAAAACTTCACCAACTCTAATTAAGATATTTAACACTTATGATTTGCTCAAGTGTATCCAATTTCCTTTAATATCTTTTAAAAGACATATATTAATTATTTATTATGAAGAATTAAGTTTAAATCAGATCTTAAATTTTGAATTTTGAAATTCAATATGAACTTGTTCAAAATTTATTTTGATTTAAAAGTTAAGAAGGTGCATGTTAAAAATACTCAAATTCGACTCCCTCCAACTTAATTAATTTTGTAAAAGTTTTCAATAATCTTAAATTTAAGTTCAAATTTATAATTAATAGTATTTTAGAATCAATAAAAAGAATGATACAATTATTAAAAAATCAATTAAATTAGTGAAAATTTTGAATCGATTTCTTTATATTTAAAATTTATTGTCCTAAGAAGCTTTAGAAGGAAGATGAATAGGGTATGACAAATTATCAGAGATTATTACACTTTATTTTTGTAAGCAATCACACAAGAGAGACACTAATTTTATAAAGGTTCCAAACAACCTTGGCCTACATCATTTCCTTTAAAAAGTACTAATAACTAACTTAACTAGTATTACTTAAATCTTCACTAAATTACTTAAATCTTCACTAAGTATTATCTTAAAACCTTTCAAAATAGATTTATAAGGACTATCTTAATCCTTTCACAAAATCATATAAAAGTTTTTGTTATCTAACATACAAATGATCATCACATACAAGAATATAAATATTATACAATGAGAATCACTCAACTAAGTTGCTCTTAAGTTGCTTAATATAAGCTCAAATTACAAATAAAAACTTGACTTTTTATATGCTTTTCCTCTCACATCTTCATATCAGACAAACTACCCTTATATAGTACTAGTCACAAAAACTAGCTAGTACTAATAAATTTGCCAAATTTGAGAAGAAAACTAGTCATTTGATTATGAATTGTCTGTTGATTTCATGTGAATGGGCCTATTTTCAAGGCAAAATTAGTTATTTTAGCTACCTTTCAAGTAAAATAGTGTTGTTCACTCCTTACACATGGCCATCACATCAGTTATGCTAGCTTGATTTGAAAATGGCTCCACAAAATTGTTTAATTTTTGAGTTGGCTTGTTTCAAGATTGGACTTTCTATTTTTAACTATTTGAAAATCTTGCTTCTTAAATATAGGCATTCTTTATGGCCTATTGTAGAGATTTTAGTCTATTCAATCATTTCAAGTTTAAAGACATTTTTCTTCATTTAAAATAACATAGTGTACTTAGGCTATTTTACAGATTCAAGGTTATTCCACCTTATTGTATGAAGATTTCATAATTTAGGCATAGTGAATAGGGTGGACCATGTCTGATCTTCTAATCGATTCTAACTCTTTATGTGAAAAGTTTGAGTTTTGTTCATAGTGAAGGGGACCATTTTCAAGTACGCAATTCTAGTCCATTGCAACTCTTTGTGTGTGAAAAACTTGAGTTTTGTTCATTAGTGAAAATGGTCATGCAATTTTTATGTTTTATAGCTTTCTAAGGCAATCTAAATTGAGTGACTAATCACATGGATGCATAGGGTTATTCCAACAAAATGTTTAGTACTGAATAGTTTATTTTAACTTTTTGTGTGAAAATCCTCAAGTTTATTCATGGTGAACTTGTTCCATTTATGGATATCTCATTTCCTTGATGAGATTTCATTAGGTTGGACAGGCTATTTAATGAGGCTATACATGGGCAATCATATGATTTAAGTTTTTTTTTTTTTTTGAATGTTTGCATTTTTATTTGTTCTGCATAAGCCTATTCCAATGTTGCACAAGACTGTTCATTTTAGATAAGATAACTTTATGACTTGGAGTCTATTGTTCCTTCTATTTTGATCTCCTTTGTTGCTTTTGTCCTTTGGAACTTTGCGAAAACTAATTGAAGGGCCTAAGACAAACCAAATACTTGTAACCAAGGTTAGTACATTTCATGTTTACGTAATCATAAAAAAAAAAAAAATCAAGAATGAAAGGTTCAACATTCTCCTTCTTTTTTATGATGACAAACAAAATGTTTATAAAAAGAATAAGTAATTACAAGTTAGCTCTCCCCTTTAACTGATGAATATAATTGCTTAGATTCAATATTATTAATAGGTCCGAGTTTATCTATAAAGGAAGCTTTTCATATAATCATCTTTAGAATTTTAATAATAATAATAATGAATATTTAGTTTTCAATACAATAAAAAAATTAAATAAATAAAAAATAAAAAAATTATAAAACTTTTTGATGATGACAAACAAAATGTTTATAAAAAGAATAAGTAATTACAAGTTAACTCTCCCCTTTAACTGATGAATATAATTTCTTAGATTCAATATTATTAATAGGTTCGAGTTTATCTATAAAGGAAGCTTTTCATATAATCATCTTTAGAATTTTAATAATAATAATAATAATAAATATTTAGTTTTCAATACAATAAAAAATTAAATAAATAACAAATAAAAAAATTATAAAACTTTTTGATGATGACAAACAAAATGTTTATAAAAAGAATAAGTAATTACAAGTTAGCTCTCCCCTTTAACTAATGAATATAATTGATTAGATTCAATATTATTAATAAGTCCGAGTTTATCTATAAAGGAAGCTTTTCATATAATCATCTTTAGAATTTTAGTAATAATAATAAATATTTAGTTTTCAATACAATAAAGAATTAAATAAATAAAAAATAAAAATAACTATAAAAAATAAATTATAAATTTTTCTAATTATATTATTATTAAAATTTATTATACCAATTTAATTATAGTTCTTGATTTTTACTATTTTATTTACATTCAAAATGTTTAATCAAACAATAACTTTTTATACAATAAAAATATTATATTATAAATAATAATAAATTTTAATTATTATTAATATATTAGCGTTAATTATTAAACTAATTAATTAAGTATTAGAGAAAAATAAATATTATATTTGTTTAAAACTTATCATTATAATTATATTACACATGATGCTAATTTGAGACTAATTCTGTATTAATATTTTTTTTAATAAAAAGCCAAACATACTCTAAGATGTGACCATATTATTAAAATGCGATGGAACTATATGTATCAGTTCTTTTTATTATTATAAAGAGAACAAATATATTGTTATTACGAATTGTATTGCGAGGGTATTATTTTTCGGCTGTCAACTGAAATAAGTTATAATTGAAATGAAAAAAATATGCAAATCTGCCGCACGCAATATTTATGAAATGTCTAAATTCTGTGTCTATAAATTCTTAATCTGTGTTCACAAATTTGTACATTTATTGTTCAGTTGAGCCCTGCACTTCATTGGCTACCTACAAAGATTTTATATTTCAAAAAAAAAAAAAAAAAATCCCTTGTAGAGATATTTAGCTGAACTAATCCAATATTTATATTCCAAAATCAATAATCAATTAATATTGAAATTTCAAGTAGTGCCTCATATGTTGCTGAACTACCTCCAACATATATATGACATTGTTAGGTGAGGAAGGTGAAAACTTCACACATACAAGCATATATGACTTTGACGTTGAGGAGGAAGCAAAGTCCTACAAAACCAACTCTCTTGTTTGAAGTTGAGAAAAGAGGCAAAAGAGAAAAGTTACAGCTGATGACAGACAGCCAGAAAATTCATCCAATGGTGGATGTGGAAGCTCCACCACCAACATCACCATTGATACCTTCAGGTTCAGCAAGTTCAGACAAAGGTAGCCCTCCTCCTCCTCCTCCGCCATCATTATGTACCAATAATAATAATAATATTCCAGCTTCCATCCCAACGGAATCACCACCAAAGCCAAGAAGAAGAAGCTGCTTCTGTAAGTGCATATGTTGGACACTAGGCCTCCTTTTCCTGCTACTAGTTATCGTGGCTGCCCTCGCTGGCATTATCTACCTCATCTTCCAACCAAAGATTCCTAAGTATTCTGTTGATAGCTTGAAAATAAGTGATCTAAGGCTCAATTTCGACATGACCCTTTACGCTAAATTCGATGTAAAGATCACAGCCAATAATCCAAACAAGAAGATAGGAATTTACTATGAGAAAGGAGGCCATATGAGCGTATGGTATGCAAACACACAGCTTTGTGCAGGTTCAATACCAAAATTCTACCAAGGTCACCAAAACGTAACTAGACTGGACGTCAGCTTATCTGGGCAAGCACAGAATGGAAGAAGTTTAATGGCAGCATTGCAAGAGCAACAACAAACAGGACGCATTCCATTAGACCTCAAAGTTGATGCTCCTGTTGCTGTCAAACTTGGAAGGTTGAAGTTGAGGAAGGTGAAGATCCTGGGAGATTGCATGTTGGTGGTAGATAGCTTAAATGCCAACAATTTTATTAGCATTAAAGCTAGTAATTGCAAATTTAGAGTGAAGCTGTGATTTTTTGTTTTTTTTTTTTCATTGCAATTTGTAGGACCATTTACTTATTTTTATTTACATTAATTGTCTCTGAAACTATATAAATATAGGGTATTCATCTTATTTGTAAACGAGTTTGATATGAAATTTAAATATATTTTTCCCATTTAGAACATACTGTTTTTGTGAAACTTTAGTTTTGAAATATAATAAATTAGAACGAGACTTTTTTTATGAGTGATTATATATATATTTTTTTAATGAGTTTTACAAGTAAAAAGTTGCTTTTGGAAGGATATAAGTTTCATTTGTTTATGAAAAATATTAAGGAAAATATTTTTAAAAAATATTTTTAGAAAAAATATTTTTTAGTATTTGGAATACATCAAAAATATTATTTTTTATTTATAATATTATAATAAAATTTAGCTTATAAACATGTTATATAAAAAATATATTAAAGATAAAAAAATTATATGAGTCTCATAAATTATCAACGATAGCTATTGGTCAATAGTAAATATGTTGATTAAAGGTGATAGATAATAATAATAATAATATATATATATATATATATATATATATATATATATATTTATTTATTTATATTATTTATTTTTTATTTGGATGAGTTTGTTAAAATTTGAAAAATTATCTTTGAAAAAAGAAAATCATTTTTCTTCATGACTTAATTTTTTTATTCATTAAAAGATATTTTCTGTTAGTCAATTCTTCTTAGTGCACCTAACATTAGACAACATAGAAAATATTTTATAAAATAATATTTTTTTATGAAATAAATGGAGCCCCTAACATTGATTTTTTCTAATAAAATTCATTTTGAAAAATTTATAATCAATTCTCAAAAATAATCTTTTTCATTTTATTTCAAAATATCAAACATGCTCAAGTATTCTTAATTTTAACTACTCATTAATTTGTGTATTGCATGTTGTAATTAGATTGTCTGATAAAAATTTTTAGTTCAGGAGAAATTTTTCCAATGTGATCTTCTGTCAGTTGATGAAGATAGTTTTTAATAGATCAAACTACGGATCATTATATAGATTACCGTACTGATTCTATATTCTAGGAGAAAATTTTAGTGATTTTCATTAAATTCTTGCGTTAAAAATTGAGGCACATTATTTTTTTTTTCAACCTAATAATTATTTAGAATTTTGTAGTTTGCATGAATTAGATTATGGAAGTATCACATAATCTATGTATTTTCTCTATTACAATACTAATAAAAATATATATAATATTATTATGGAAGTGCTTTTGTATATTATCAGAGGCAAAGCTATAGCCACTAATTTCTTCAGGGCAGGCCAAAGCTAATACATTATAACCTCATCTTATATGATTATATATATGTATCATCACCATGGAATATAAAGTTTGATTATTAGGTTATAATTTTTTTTCCTAGTTAATTTGAATACCTTTTAACTTAAAAAATTATAAATCATTTAGTTATAAGCATATATAATTGAAAAACGAGTATCAACAATTTAGAGATCACAAACGAGTTAAATTAATTTTAAATAGAGTTATTTTTAGATAAAATTAATTTGAGATCATATTTTTTTAGAATCAATTGAATCAGACTACTTTGAGTCATGGGTTAAATTAACGAATCATCTAATTACTATGTAAAAAAATTTAAATCGTTTTAGTTCTTTTTTCAATTTGAATTAGATTAAATCACTCATAATTTTAAATTTTCTAAAATAAATAAAATATCATTTTGATTTCAAACTATTATGAAATATTTCTTAATTTAGATCGAGTTGTTTTGAATTAGATTAAAATTAAAACAATTTGAACAAATTAGCGAGTTGAGTTAAATCTAATAAAATTAGAGCTGAATTAATTTGGATCGAATTATTTTAAATTAAATCATTTTAAATTTCCTTCAATTTCTAGTTGGATCAAATTTTCAAGTCAAACCAAGAATTGCCACTTCTATAATTCATGTATTATACAATTTTTAGGTTTACAAATTAATGGCTTATTATTAATTAAATTATAAATAATCAATTGAGTACGCAATTATGCATAAATCAGAGCGTAAAAGAGAGTCTCCAACTCCATCAAAATGTCTTGAATTCAAATCTTGCTGACAAGATTGGAAGAGCCTTATTAGAATGTCATCCAACAGACAAATAATAAAGTAGGAGAACTATTACCACAAACATTCTAGCGATAAACTCACCATTGTTGTTATACCACAAGATATAACAGAAGTAATAACTAACTATTAGTGGAAGGTAAAGATAAGGCTTAACATAGGCCTACTTAATGTTAAAGAACCAACCAAAATGACAATTTCCACCTCAACAAATATGTAGATTCAAAGAAGATTGATTTCTAAATTTTCTTTCCAGTGATTTCATGAAATAGAGGCCCTAATTAACAAAGCATTGAATCCACAAACCTATCATGAGAATTTGTCGTAACATATACAACATAGCTGGATTAGTCCATCACCTACTGATTTGCAGTTCTTAAAATTATCGTAGTCATGGCAAAAGTTTTGGATTTGTCCAGGCCTTTACATATATACAGCTACCCATCAAGAAACAAATAAATGAGTTGTTACTCGTCACGGCCATAGATATGATTACCTTTTCAAAAACAACCCCTGAAAATTATGCATTGCTACTATAAACATCATTGGTTTCTCTGCTATTGCCCCACAATTATGAATCGCTAATCACCTGTCAACGCCCTCGGCCTCTGCTCAATGGTAAACAGGGACATCCCAATCTGTGAAACTGCTCTCACAAATGACATGTTCACTGTTAAAGTAGGTGTGTGCCAATGATCAGCAGTCCCAAAAACCACTTTATTCATCAAGGCCAGCTTTCTAGTTGTAGGAAGGCACATCATGGGCTCTGAAGGCCTGTCTGGCACAACCATGTTCAAAATTCTGAGAGTTAATAAACTAAATTACACTGACGGTCCACTGACAAAATAAAAAATTTTTAAGAATTCAGTAAGCAGAACATAACATAGAAATGAAATCCAAGGATAAACAATTATTTCTTTCCCTTTGTAAGTTAGCTATGAATTTATGGGATATCTCATTGTTTGGGTAAAGAATACTAATGATAGTAAACATTCTAAAATGAGCAATAATGAAGTCATAACACAAATCAAGGTTCAAAAATGATCATCAATTAATCAAAAGTGGGTATACAATCTCATCTAGTCAAACTTGTCTTTGCCTTGCGCTAATATTAACTACAATGAACAACATTGGCACCTGGCAGGTTTAGAAAATGTTTAGTGTCAAAATAACATAGCATTAAAAAATGCATAACTTCTAGTTCTAGGTCCAAGGTACTCATGGCATGAAGGATTATGATGATTGAAACGATAAGCAAATTTTAATTGCCCCCAGACTACAGGTCCCTGTTATACAGTCTGCTTGGATGTCTAGTTGATGTCAGATAGCAACCAGTGTAATTTTCCCATGGACACCCCAGGAGCATGCAGTAATACTTATCACATCACATTATTTCCATAAGCCCACTAGTGGTAAATGAACGAGGTACCTTACCTTAACTACAGCAGTGAAACTTGTCACATGTATGGGCTTGGCTGTCATGTCCCTAAACCTTTTAACCTAATCATTCCTTCTTCTAATGCAGCAATTATAGCTCTCAATCACTAATAAACTTATTTTACAGCACAAAGACTCTTGCAAAAAATCTGTTATTTTGTAACCTGCTTCATTAGCCCTAAATCTCTTATTTGTTTTATAAAAAGAAGGCAACCATTTTCCGCTTTGCTTGTTTAGCCAATTTAGCTCTACTAATGATTAGACACTGGAGCATTGGACTCATGTTTGAGAGGCAGACAGATTCTTTGATTTAATCAAATTTTCAGATAAAAGAATTGAAAAGGAAAGCTGTAGGGCTAATAGACAATGGGGTTTTAAAGTTGTTAAGACGAATTCGGCCAGTTTCAAGTAAAGGGAACAAATCCGTACACACGATTGAGAAATAAAGATAAGGAAATAATAAGAAAAAAGGAAGATTGACTAGGAAATAAGATATAAGCAAACCCTGAGCAATAAAACTACAAGAAAACTTCCAAACCTACAAAGATACTTCATGTTTGACAAAAAAATCTTAATTAGTATGTCTCCCATAGTAGCTCTAGCTTCCAATTTCTCCTCAACTGTAAAAACCAGGCAAAACAACAACACATACAATATGATGTCCCCAAATTATTGCTTCTAAACACTCCTCATCACTTCCTTTCAATTTAGTATCTACTTCCCAGTCCCATGCTGGTAACACTGTAATGAAGAATATGGATGTAAATGTATGTACATCTATTAACATAGAAACAGTACACATAGGTGCAGAAGAATCAAAATCATAATAACATTTCGACGTTATAGAACATTTTATCACAAAAATAGAAAATTATTTAGCTATTCCTTGCTAATGTCCCAGTCTCTAGTAAAGCTGGAATTCAATCCTGTATCTTTGGAACAATCCCAAGAGACTCACTAGCCTAGGGAGTTGAAAGTTTCTATCCTGCTAAAATAAACAAAATTTCCTCATTCAACTAACAGCTAACCAAATGATTAACACCATAAATACATTTATGAAAAATATAAACTTATCCAGCGGAAACCAAAATAACAACATTTTTTTTACTTGTTTCTAGTGCATTTGAAAACATTTGCCGAAATTAAAGTTTGATAAAAACATTCTATCCACAATAAATAAGCATATGCTTTCAGCAGCAAGAAATGAGGTTTGCCATTATTCAAGAAAAACAAAGTGGTGCAAACTTCTTCATCCTACAATAACCAATATGTCTGCTGTCAATAGAGATAAAATACAATCCAAATGAAGTCCATAATTTTCCAAATCTGCGCCATATCAGATTAGTTTTAATAAATTTAAATAAAGAATACCTGTTAGTAACTTACATGAGGTGTTTCAGTATTTTGTCAGCTCTTAATTTGTCTTTAGGTCCCCCACACAATGAGACTAACTCTTTGAACTCTGCAAGAACACTTTCACATATTATGCCTCTCTTTCCAGATATTACATCAGTCAGTTTGTTACGTATTGGATTCTCAATTTTGGACAAGATCTGGCAAGATTTAAAGAAAAGATTCAGTCAAATTACACTTGGACAATAATATGAATATGACAAATTTTTTATCACTAAAAAAGAAATTTTCCTTTTTGGTACATTAAGAGGACCACAATTCAGACCTCTAAGATGCAATTGAAGTACCAAACACAAACAATAGGGTATTCCTTTTTTGGGGGACATGTCAGTTGCAATATCAAGTACTTCATAAATCTGCTGCAGCATTCTAGTACCATATCTCAGTAAATGCTATTTCATGGTGGTATTATCGATCAAGGTTATCCATCACTACTGATTGAGTCAACATTCAGTGCATCAATAAAAAGAAAAAGATGGTTTAACAACCACAAAAATCTAACACTCTAATCAAGTCCTCAATTATAGCCTTTTTTTAAAAAAAAAATATTTGCATCAATTTTCAATACCAACTTCAACAATTGTATAAATTATAACCAGTCCTTAAGAACCTTAAGTGGAATGCACTAATTGTTTTATCATTAACCTCCAAAAGAAAAATGCAAAGGAAGGGAACTGACTCAAGGAAATGACAAACTCTAGGGAATAATAGTAGCTAAACGATTAAAGATATTACTATGAATCATATTGATTCTAACAAGCATTTCTATTATCACATTCAATGGTCATTCAAATGAGTGCAATAAAAGCACATAGTTTGCATGCATTTTAAATTACCAAGTGATGTTGGAAGACAAGCCAACATGTCTACTTTTATCATATAATTTTCCCTGAATTCTCACACACTCAAGGTTGGAATCAAAACAATCTATTACACTAGCACCTAGTTAGCACTAATAGATGTTATATTGCAGGATAAATAGAGAGAGCCTAAATAAGAAATTTTTTAAACTTCCTCAGTTTACATACAAACTAACTTTCAATATAAACGAAAAACAACCAATATATAAACCACCCTATGCTGACTATCATTTTAAAGTTTTGTAGTTCATGCAAATTATATCAACACCCAATAAAACTTGTAGTCGAAATACATAAGTAGAAGAAAGAGCACAACTTATCCTAGAAAATGAATAAAGATTATGAAGAAACACAAAAGGAAAAGTAGGCCTTACCTGTGCAATCACAAACTCAAAGTTACCCTTGAAGCGCTGCCTCAATTCAATCTCCGGTGTGGCCAGTAGTTCCTCTGCACAACCATTGCTGATACCGGATACAAGAGCAATGAGCGCTGTTGTATCAAAATTGATAAGATCACTATCATCACTTTTAAGTTTGGTTGACCATAACTTCATTCCTGAAATAAGAGAACAAAAAGAACTATCATCCAAATCCACTTTGTTATGCTCTTCTTCCAGCTCCAACCCAACAGAATCAACAACTGATTCTTCAATAAACCCATAGTCTGAACTCGAATCAACCGTAATCTCAAGGAAAACCGAGTCTTAATATGGTTTTTGAATTACATTCGTCCAGTTACCTTCCAATTCGCGACACAAATCAAACTCTAATCCAATGTGAAACGCCCCGAACTCATCACGAAGCTTAACAAGCCCAGAACCAGCAAGTCCGCGCGAGAAGAAAAGAAGAATGGAGGCAGGCTAGAGCGAGCAGCAGCAGCAAGGACTCGTTCAATTCTTGATTTTAAGCATCCATTCCAAGAAAGATAGATAGGATTCCTATCGGATACGATGATCCAAACTGGGTTTTTATTCACATTGCAGATAATATCAACATAAACAGCGAAATTCTTGATGATTGGCTTGCAAACACGCGAAACTGCTGTAACAAATGGCTGCTTGAGAAGCTGAACCACAGCCTCTAATTGCCAAATGTTGACACTACAAAGCAAAAATCAATATCTATTAATACCGAAATGGATATGTCAAAAATTGAGGAAATTGATCAAACCTGAGTGGTAGTGGTGGTGGAGGAAGTCAAGAGAGGAAATGTCGCTCGGAGAAGGCCAATTTGAGGAGAGTGCGGGTAAATGAGTCCGTGCGAAGAGGCAATCTCGGTATTCTGTCTATCACTGTTTGGCATCTCTCTCTGGCTGCTTCTATTTCCGTCATCTCTTTCAGTCTGATAAAGCTCCTTTTTCCCCCCCTGTTCATCAAGAGTAAGGTGCTTGCTAGGATGAGCCCAAGTCACGTGAGACTAGAGGATAGAGTCACACGAGCTTCAAAATAGATATTAGAAAACAATATAAAGTATATCATTATTATTGCAAATGAAACAAAAATAGTGATTAATTATTTAAAAAAAGACGAGTTTTGAAAATTTAGTTTTCTTTTCTTTCTTTATTTATATGTAATGTGTAAATATCATATTTTTATGTGATAATTTATACTATTTTGTAAAATAATCTTTAAAACTAATTTAATAAGTATTATTTAGTCATTATAAATTAAGTAAAATATTATTTACACTTTTTCCTCACTTTTTTAGTATTTATTTTTTGTTGTTTGCCTTTATACTTCATAATATTAGGATCTCAACACCATGGCTTACATCATTTAATTTGTGGTGCAGTCCTTGTAAGACCATTATACTTTAGTTGTTTTGTCAACTGCATAACTTCATTTGAAATTTTGTCAAATGTTGAGGTAGATTTAAATGCTAAAGAACACATTTTTGCTACACTTTGTTGTTACACACCATAATGAAACATAGCAAGGACATTCTCATATGAATTTCCATTATTCAAGTGACTATTAACTTTAGTTTTTGCAATCTTGGTCCATCTTGAAATAAAACATGACAGTGTTATTTGTGGCAATCCTTCCAATTTCATCACAGAGATTGCATGTTGGTATTGACTTAAACAATTTACATGAGCAACTAATGGTTTCATCTTGATAATTAAAGATTACCTTCTGAATGTGGTCTGTTGTGCCATTTTCGGAGATGGTATATATGAGCCCCAACTTGTTGGACAATATCACCATGTAAAATATATGCATAGTCTTTTGTTAATTCACTTTGAAATCTAAGAAATGTTGATGTGTTGTACATATTTGTAGCTTGGATCTCATATGTTCATATACACTTATGCACATATGTGTTGCATAAAAACTATCATGATCGACTTTGTTTTCAGTCTTTTGTATTTTTTCCAAACCCATGTCAACAAGTTTGACAAATTCAGTGAGAGTTAATCATCGATTTAGGAATTGATCCATATAAGAATGCATATCTTCACTTTTAGAAGTCGTTCTATACATGTAAAAAATTATTCTTTAAATATGATTCAACCCACATCTTTTAATCCCTATGCATTATTGTAATCCATTCATTTTTTTACAGACCATATTAACCAATCAATGCCATCTACAAATGTTCAAACTTATCACCATCCAATCTAGCAACCATACAACTCATCCAATCACTAGTAAATGATGTATTTTTAATTTCATGAGTTGCATTTCACTCTAAATGCCAAATACATAACCTATGTGTAACATGAGGCAACACTTCCTTCATAATAACACATATTGCTTAATCTCCATCTCTAACAATAGTAATAGGTTTTTTATTCCCTATACAATGAAGAAACATATTCAATAACCATACATATCAATTTATTGTCTCATCCTATAGGAGGGCATAACAAAAGATGATTGACACTAAGAAGCATGAAGATAGAATAAGTATATACATTCCTTTTGTAGCATGAATCAAATGCAAACACATTTCTAAAACAAGAATAGTCCAATCTACACCTTGAGCCTACCAAAAATGTTACCTATTTGTCCATTTGGCTTCATAGTCTTTTCGGCATAGAATGACAAATCATGTTACTTCTTAGCATCGAAGTAACCCAACATTCTTTCCACCTCGCCTCTTAGCAATATGAGATTGGTTCTCTGTAATAATATAATTATATGTCTGGTTCTCTGTAATAATATAATTATATGTCTTTGTTTGTCTAAGATTAATTTTGGTGCCCACTAAGTAATCAATAATTTAACTACTTATGATGCCAACACTTTGCATAACCTTGACTTTAGCCTTCTCATTGTCGATTATCATTCCATGAGACATAAGGTAATTCACATGATGCGAAGACACTAATGGATGATTGTGGCCTATGACAAAATCAGACACATGCCTTTTTTTGTTCTTTGTACAAAAATTGACATGGAATTGAGCATTACACTTTACGCGTGTCTCAGGGTTTGTCTTCATCTGCGTTGAGTTGGGCAAGCATCCATAGTATATCTAGTGCCTTCTTTTGAACATACCCATTTATGCATTTGTTCTTCTCCTTTTGTAGATTTTCTAAAGTCTCTTTTATGAATTCCAAATCTAACATGTTTACTATAATTCAAATAAAAAGCTTTGATATCTTTTCATGTATCTAATACCATGCTTTTCACATCATCCATAGTTAAAATTTTATACATTGGCGAAGTCATTCAATTGAGATTCATTTTCAGCATCAATTTCAATATTATCATTTGTTGTAGAATGAAGTAAACTAAAATCATTTGCTCTATCGACTTCATAATCTATGTACCCATCACATTCATTGGTTGCTCAACTACATCAAATGCAATTTCTTCCCTTTTTTCACATATGTTACATTCATATGGATTAATTATAAGTAAAGGATATGATGGAATGTGGAAAAAAAATTTTACATAATTATCTTCAATCATGGAAAGTTCATAGTCCAACAATTGTGGTTCAAGTATATTTTCTCTAAGTGTTAGTTCTCTGGATGGTTGGAAATATATGGAATGTCTGCACAAATATTTCAAAAAACATAGTAAGAAAGAAAAATTTGGACATCTCATATAGAGAATATGAATGGAATGTGTAAAAATTTGTTAATACAACTATCTTCAATTATCGTAAATCTTAGATTGTCATCATATTATCATAAATCTTAAATTGTTATACATGTTAAAACAAATATCAAGTGTTGGTCCATTTGATGCTTGAAAATCTATAGAATGTGCATACAAATATTTTAAAAAAACATAATAGGAAACAAAAATTTGGACATCCCAATATATATAAATAATAATAAATTAAATCTTTGGCTACTAGAAACACACAACATAGACTTTTAATATCTTATATGCTTAGTACCAACTTTATTTATAGACATCCATCATAAGCCAACTCAAGTGTTTAATAGTGGGAGTGTTGTCTCTGCAAGTGAGGAGAAACAAAGCATTTTCCCGTGTAAATTTGGAAGTATTTATGTGAATTTATTGGTTGGTTGGTTGAATACATAGCTAACAATTAAATGTTGCATATAACATTCAATGAGGTCAATTGTTTAGTAACTGTTATACTTGATAGAAATTATTTAATATAATTATTACTTATAGTGCTAATCACTTTTAGGACTATATATTCTAATTTTTTTAGGTAATATATTATAAATACATTTGCATTTCATTTTTTTATATTTTTCTTTTATTTTAAATTTGTTTTAATAATTTTATTTATATATATTTATTTCAAAGATTATTGGCTCCTAAAATCCAAAATTTTCTAGTTTTGATAGAATTGATCAATCCTTTTTAATTTTGGCAAAATTAACTAAAACTAATAAAATTTTAGCAAATTTGGCTAAAATTCAAATTGATCAAAATAGAATGATGCATCACGTTAAAATATTGAGTTAAAATAATGTTAATTGATATTAGTAACTAATATTAATTGATTTTATTAATTTTTTTATAAAATTTTATTTTACTTTAATTTGTCACGTTACGTGATATATCATTCTATCTTGATTAATTTTAAAATATTGAGTTAAAAAATATTAATTAATATTAGTAACTAATGTTAATTGATTTTATTAATTTTTTAATAAAAATGCATGTTTGATGGTTTACCACGTTACTTGATATATCATTTTATCTTGATCAATTTTAAAATATTGAGTTAAATAATATTAATTGATGTTAGTAACTAATGATAACTGATTTTATTGATTTTTTTTTTATAAAGATTCAATCAGTTAATCACGTTACATGATATATCATTCTATTTTGATCAATTTGAATTTTGGTTAGATTTACCAAAATTTCATTAGTTTTGGCTAATTTCATCAAAATTAAAAATGAATGACCAATTTTGTTAAAAATTCTATTAGTTTTGGTTAATTTTGTCAAAATTAAAAAGATTAACTAATTTTGTTAAAACTCAAAAAAATTGGATTTTAAGAGCCAATAAGCCTTATTTTAAAATCCACTTATGTGTTAAATAATTAACTTAAAAATTGATAAATTTTTAACAAATAAATTATTAATTTAACAATTACAAATTTTAACTTGAAATAAGTTTTAATACCATAATTAACTATATATGTAGATTACTATTAAAACTTTAAAATTTTGCTTTGTAGAGATAACTATATTTTAACCAACTTTCCATATAAATATTAAATATTGTAAACATATATGAATTAAATGTGCATGCACTATCAAGTGTTAGACTTCAACACTAAATTGTTAATATACATAAAACTCCATAAAGGATTATATGCATAAAAAAATGGATAACTAAAATTATCATCGACTGCACATGTATATGTCATATTGCTAATAAAAAATTTGCATATTCGCATGGAAGGATGGACAAAATTTGGACAAAAAACCATATCTTTGTAATATATATATATATATATCAAATAAATTTAGTGTCCTAGCAACTTAACAAAGAATATATCAAACACCACGACCACTTGTATAATGCTTATGTGTAGCATACACCATAACGTCCCTTTGCCCATTATATGTCTGCAAATATGCTTATGTGTAACATACACCACAATGTCCCTTTGCCTATTATGTGTCTGCAAAATGAGCTAACATACAATATCCAATTGTGTAGTATGTGATAAACTATTTAAAATACCTTGTATATACATTTCCATCATTGGCACATTAAATATTAAACAATGCAAAACTATTATAGCAAATAATACATTTTCAAAATATTACAACATATATCGTACCACAACATTCAAGTTCTCTAAACTCGTGCGCATATAATGAATAACATGGACACCATAATCACATCTACAATATTTTTGAATCAATTATATGGTACAATAGTTATATATAAATAAATCAAATAATTGGTGAAGGGAAAAAAATATATAATATGCACATTTATTTGTAAAAAATGGGTAAAGTCTTCTTCTAAAAAAAACTTAGTTTAAATCTAAATTCTCAAGAATGCCACATAGGGTGTATGAACAATGAGTCAAAAAAATTTCCACTAAAGTGCATAGCAAGAAGTCACATAAATGAGTGAGTGATTGTAAAATTTAACTAAATGTATATGTTGACAACATTAGTAATTACCAATGATTGCAACACACATTCCTGACTACTTCTACACTTTGTGGAGAGTAAACTATCCACACTGAACACTATATGCATTTTTATCTCAATCATGCAAAAGTACTAATATTGTCCAACCTCATCAAACACTACTATGAAAATCTACCACATAATTATAAAAATGTTTAAGTCAATCAATAACTCATCAGTATTGATTTATAATGGTGGGTCATAAGATACATTTTCAATGAATAATACTCACTTTCTCACATGCAACAAATTGTCTCATGTAAGGAGTTGCCCTCACATAAATTTTCATAATGTTTGACAGTTTAGGAGGTTTCTTATTATTCAACACTACATTTTGCATATTGAGATATGGATCACAAATGTAATATAACAATTTCTATATTTTTTCACCATTAACCAGTGTATATAATATTAGAATGATGAACAAATAACTAGCCACTGCTTATTTACAAAAAAATGCATTGACATAAACTAATATCTCCACCCATCATTTTTGTTAATTTGTTCTTCTAATAAAATACCAACAACATTTATAACCTATACAGAAGGTTTAATCCTGTTAAATATTAAAGAATCTTATAATGATTAAAAGAAATAAAAATATGTATTTTGCATGATATGTTTTTGTTGGCCTAGGGCATCAAGAAGGGGGGTTGAATTGGTGGCTTGTTTTAAAATTAAAAAGAAGGTTTATGTGTTTAGGAAGTGATGAAGGAGATGAAAACAATCAACGTAAAGATTTATAGTGGTTCAGGTGTTAACAAACCCTACGTCCACTCTCCAATTCTACACAATTGGGTATGTCACTCAACTAAACTAGTGTTTTCAAACTCACACCAAACTTATACAACTTGTGTTTTATGACTCACATAAAAACCCTTACAACTTGTGTTTTCTAGGCTCACACAAAAAACCTCTTACAAGTTTTTTTTGTATAAGCTCACACTTCAACCTCTTACAAGAGTTTTAGAATCTTGGCTAACTCTCAACCTACTTACAATGGTGTTTATTGCTCACACCAAACAATTAATAACACATTAAAGAAGAATAAAAGAATGAGTAGCAAATTGGCAAGAGTTTAGTTACAATAAATTGAATTCTCTTGCATTTACATCAGTTTGGTGGAGTATTTATAACCCACATCCACCAAAGAGACGTTACTCTAAAACTATCCCCAAATCTCCAAGTTGTGCAAGGCAACTTTTGCATTAAATATTTGTCAAGTGGAAGTCGTAGTTGCTACTAACAGTTTGTAGTCGTGAATTTTCAATTTACACTGAGAAGTCGAAAATTGAGGCAAAGAACTCTGTTTTATGTTTAATGGCTAGTCCACATGTCATTCATTTATTGGTTGTTTAAGAAATATAGTTGTTGTGTTCTACTAACTTCTCAAAAGTCATAGTCAAGTTCAATTTGTCTTGGGCGTGACTGAAATCGCGAATTCCTCTATTTGGAAAGGAAATTACAACTTCTTGAGTCGCGATTGTGACCAGTTATTTGCTCTCAGAGTATTTGATATCTAACGATTACCTTGGACACTTGGTGTGTTATGGCTGTGACTTTGGTTACCTCCTTTGTCACTATGAAATTCGAGGTTGCGACAACCACCGTGAATTCCTTTATGACTCAAGCTCATTTCCTTCAGCTAATTCGCTTGCGAATTCCTCTAGCCTAGCTCCTTTCATCCTTCTAGCTGATCCATGATCGCAATTTAGAGGGTAAAAATCGCAAATTTGGATGACCTTATCAAGGTTGAAGATTTTGATTTTCATCTAACTTCTAATAAAAAACCATCTTATAAACTACCAAACAACACTTAATGAAAACATTAGAACTGATCAATCACTATTGTCAAGATCAAAAGAGGTTCATGTTTTAGGTTTAACCAACCTAGTCTAACAATCTCCTCATTTTTTATTTTGACAATTTAGATTGATCTCAAGGAAAATCAAATGCATGAGTTGTAAAGTTAGGATGGTCAATGATGAAATGATCAATGAATACTTCAAGGATTTCTAGTCAATGATCAAAGAAAAAATCCTAAGTATTCTAAGTTCGAAAAAAGTGCTCCCTCTTAACTTATGCTTTTCTACATTACTTATTTTCTCTCCATACTTCTTTCTCCCCCTTTGGCAAGATCAAAAAGAGGGTAAATATTGAAGAGTAAATGAAATGCATAAAGGTGAGATAAAGTGATCATAAGGAGTAAGTAATAACTCACATAATCATAAGAGTTGCAATTACACAACATAAAAAAAAATTACAATCACATAGTAAATGAGACAAAGAATTGCAAATCAAACACTTTTATTTATTTATAAACTGTGGGATCAACAGTGTTTACATTAAGAAATTAAAGACAAAACAAAGAAAGAAACAAAAATCCTAAAGACAATCTAAAAGATAGGAGAACTGTCATTATCTCCAGAATTATCTTATTCTTCATTATCTCCTGCTCCCTCAGCTTCATCACCTGCCTCAATCTCTTGATTGTCCTTATTTTCCGGTGTGTCCTCCCAATCCTTAAAATTTGAAAAATAGTAGGAAGGAGCACCTACTTTTTCTTATAAATCCACCAAGTCACTGTGTAGGTGGGAAAAGAGGAGAAATCTTCTCTTAAGCATCCTCATCACCTTATCCAATTTTCTGTTGATGGTGGCAAGAGAGATTTTTGTCTTAGGTTTTGGTTGAGGAGGTGGGACTTGTTGTTCTCCTTCTTCAATGACAAGCCTTTTTCTTTTGGAGGCTTGGGATGTTTCTAACTTTTTGGCTCTAAAGCACCTAAAGTATAAGCATAAGAATCAAGGTGAATGGTTTTTGCATTGATGAGGTAGGTGAAGTCTATAAAATTTTGAGAAGGTAGCTTCTTCTTAGTGAGGAATTTTTTGTTTTCCTCATTAAGAGCACTAAAAAATCTATAGATGACAGTTACATGAGAAGGGAGAAGGAACTGACTCTTGGGTTTGGTGCTTATGTGAAGTAGTTGATTCACAAGATAATGACTAGTTTGTATAGTCTTGTTTTTGACAAGACAGAAAAGGAAAACAAGATCCTTTTGGGATACCTTTCCGTTACCATCCCCTCTTGCGTTAACAGAGAAGGTGATGATACGATAAAGTAGCAAAAAAGGTAGGGTTTAAATATATTTGGCTAAGGAGGTTTTAGGACCATGTTTGGTCTTGATTGAAATTTTAGACCAAAATTAGGAATAAATGACATCAAGAGCGGAGATGATGAACAAAATGTCATCTCTAACTTGAAGATTGAAAAGATTAGACAATTGTTCAAAAGTGATGAAAAAAGGGTCTTCAAAAGCATGAGATATTAACCCGTATTGGCCAGCACGAGATTCTGCTCTTCAACTTAGAGTCATGGTACACATGGACTCTCGCACAATTTCTTCATATTCGGGCTCATCATGAAATATGAATTCGTTCCGCCCCAGGTTTGAAAGAAATGCGTGGATCTCTTCTTTGATTCCTAGCGACTTAAGAAGAAAAGTAGAAGAGATTTTATTCGGTAGAATGATCTTGGAGGCATTCACCTTGCAGCGATCCTTCTATTCTTTCGTAATCATTTCATTTGGTGTAGAGCCATGGGTCTAGAAGGTTGTGCCACTACCTTTCCCTTCTTTGCTTTTGAAGCTTTCTTGGGGGCCATTTGAGAATTAAAGGAAGATTTAAAGATTTGAGAGTAAGGAAAAGAATGGATTGAGATCTCTTAGCAAGAGTGATGAAATTTTTATATAGACTAAGAAAGTGTGTGAAATGGTTAAAAATGAATTAAATGAAAGAGTGCAATGGTTATCAATCAAATCACTTAAATGCATGACAATTACCCAAAGTCATGATCGTAATTTGCAAGTTGATCGCCAATTCTAAAAAATGTGACTAACGGATAAAAAATCCTTGGGAAATGGTGCATTCAATGGTAAAAAATTTTGAAATTTGAATAAATTCACTATAGGGAATGAAAGTCCATCCACAAATCGATGGTTGTCAGCCGAAAGATGAGTACTTGTAATTTGCGATTGTGAACACAAAATAGCGACCGCGAATTACAAGGCAAAAAGATAACTATGTAATTTTAAGGCTTGACATTTAAAATTGTGATCCACTTTAATATTTTGATGTTTAATTCATGCAAGTTGGCATAGAGAGACACAATTACACATAAAATTAGAATATCTAAAGGAATAAACATCACATACATCACACATGGCAATCATTCAACATGGAATAATACAACACATTAGAAAGATCTAATTTGTTACTTTATGGAGCTTTCGTCAAGCATTCCCAGTTCTCTCTTAATGAAGTTCATCATTTCTTCATTGAGAGGTTTAGTGAAAATGTTCATAAGTTGATGATTTGCGTCTATAAACTCTAACACAACATCACCATTTTAGACATGATCTCTAAGAAAGTGATGCCTAATGTTTATATGTTTGCTCCTAGAATGTTGGATGAGATTCTTTGAAAGATTAATTGCACTTGTGTTGTCACACTTGATGGGAATGTGATCAACAACTTTGCCATAATCCTATAATTGTTGTTTCATCCAACGAACTTGGGTGTAATAATAAGCCGTAGCTACATATTCAACTTCGACTGTGGATAAGACAACTAAAACTTGCTTTTTATTAAACTAAGAACTAAACACTCTCTTGTAAATTGGTAAGTTCCATAAGTGCTTTTTCTATCTAGAAGACTACTAGTATAATCCGCATCCGAATAACCTATGAGACTAAATGAAGAATCTTTAGGATACCATAACCCTAAATGCAATGTGCCATGCAAATATTTGAATATTCTTTTGACAACATTCAAATGAGATTTTTTGGGATAAGATTGAAATCTAGCACACATGCATACACTAAACATTATATCAGATCTAAAAGCAGTAAGATAAAGTAGAGAACCGATCATACCTCATTATCTCTTCTCATCAACCATCTTACCCGATTTGTCTTTGTCCAATTTGATGGTAGCACTCGTGGGTGTTTTTGCTAGTTTACATCCATCCATGCCAAATTTATTGAGAATGTCCTTTGTGTATTTAGCTTGGTTGATGAAGATTCCTTATTTGGTTTGCTTGATTTGTAGGCCAAGGAAAAACTTGAGCTCTCCCATCATGCTCATCTCGAATTCCTTAGTCATACACTTAGTGAAATCCTCACATAGAGATTCATTAATAGCACAAAAAATGATATCATCAACATAAATTTGTACTATTAGTGTATCATGATTATGCCTTTTTACAAACGAAGTTGTGTCAACCTTTCCCTTTTCAAAATCATTTTTCAAAAGAAAAGAACTAAGTCTTTCATACTAATTATTGGATAATGTTTTCAACCATATAAGGTTATATTCAATTTAAAAACATAATTTGGAAAACTATGAGATTCAAAACCAGGAGGTTGTTCAACATAAACTTCCTCCTCAATGACACCATTTAGAAAAACACTCTTGATATCCATTTGAAAAGGTTTAAAGTTCATATGACATGCATAAGCCAAAATAACCCTAATGGCCTCTGACCTGGCTATGGGGGCATAGGTGTCATCTAGTCTATGCCTTCTTCTTGGTTGTAACCTTTAGCAACCAATCTAGTTTTATTCCTAATGATGAACCCTTGCTCATCTAGCTTATTCCTAAATACCCATTTGCAACCTACAATAGAGTGTTCCTTAGGCCTAGGAATAAGTTCTCACATATTATTTCTCTCAAATTGATTGAGTTCCTCTTGCATAGCAATCACCCAACTCTTATCATCAAGAGCCTCATTAATAGATTTCTGCTCAAATTGAGAAACAAAGACAAGATTATTACCTAAAATGTTAAGTTGAGATCTAGTAGTTACACCTTTTAAAGTATCACCAATGATTAAGTCTTTAGGGTAATGCTTAGAAAATCTCCAATCCTTGCGTAGATCTTGACTTGGCAATTCTTCTTGTTCATGTTATGGTTCTTTATCTACTCTTGATGTTTTATCCTCATCCTTATCTTTGTATTCCTCTCTTGTAGTGTGCTCCAATTCTAATTTCTCAAAGTCACTTACAAGATTATCAACACAAGAACTTTTCCTAAGATCAAGCTCACTAGATCCATCAAATATAACATTCATAGATTCTTTAACAACCATTGAACTCTTATTAAAGACCCTATAGGCCTTGCTAATGGTGGAATAACCTAAGAATAAACCCTCATTAGTTTTTGAGTCAAATTTCCCAAGATTATCCTTGGTATTCAATATATAGCACTTGCTTCTAAATACTCGTAGGTATGATATCTTTAGTTTTCTAACATTCTATAGCTCATAAGAAGTTTTATTGAGAATGAATCTTTTAAAAACTTGATTTGCAATATAACATGAAATATTGATAGCTTCGTCTCAAAAGTAATTTGGTAAAGAATACTCATTGAGCATAATTCTAGCCATCTCTACTAGTATTTTATTTTTCCTCTCTACAACACTATTTTGTTATGGTGTTCTAAGAGTTGAAAAGTTATAGAAAATCTCATTCTTTAAACAATAAGATTTAAAAGCCTCATTTTGAAATTCCTTTCCATAGTCACTTCTTATTGAAGAAATGAAGTAACCCTTTTCATTTTGAATTCTTTTTGCAAAACTTTTAAAAGCATCGAAAGTATTATACATATGAGCTAGAAATGACACCTAAGTAAACATAGAGTAATCATCCACTAGAACTAGTGCATAATATTTTTCACCTAAACTAGCACTCCTAGTATGTCCTATCAAGTCTATATGAATTAACTGAAGAGGTTTAGATGTACTTACAATATTCTTTAGTTTAAAGGAAGATTGATGTTGCTTCCCCATTTGGCAATGACTACATGTCTTGTTGCTAAAAAACTTTAGCTTTGGAAAACCTTCCATTAGCTTTCCTTTTGATAAGCTTTGTAAGAGCTTCATGCTATCATGTCTAAGTCTTCTATGCCATAGTCAATCTTCATTACTGAGAGATATAAGACACATAAAAGATTGGTTAACCAAATTGTTTAAGTTAATTAGACAAGTATTTGCTTTCCTTTCACCCTTGAAAACTACCTTTTTATCCATCAAAGTGGTAATTCGACATTCTTTAGGGTCAAAGATGACTTTATTACCTTTGTCATATAATTGACTTACACTAAGCAAATGATGTTGCAAGCCATCAACAAGTAAAATATTATTAATTAAAGAGCAACCATTCTTATCAATGGTCCCAATGCCAATTACCTTACCCTTAGCATTGTTACCAAATGTGACATTGCCACCTTTATTTTCCTTTAAGGTTGTGAATAGCTTTCTATTGTTCGTCATGTGCTTTAAGCATCCTTTATCCATATGTCAATCATTTGCTTCATTAGTGGCTGCCACCCCTACACAACATAAATAAATCATCTTAGCTTTGGTACCCAAACATACTAGAGTCCTAGGGAGTTAGGTTTTAAAAGATCCTCCAATTTAAGATGTGCCTTCCTAATGAAACAATAAACATTTATGTGTTCATACCTCATGCAATAATGACATTAGAGTTTAGACTTATTTGTCTTTTTCCTATGCATTATCCTGGTATGAGTAGGGGGGTTTTCTCATACCAACATGATGTGTGTGAGAACATAAATATGTATGAATAGGTGTAGGTGTAAATTTTTTATGTGTTTGAATGTGCATGTTTGTTATTATACATGTAAGCATAATTGGCCTTTTTTGGAATAGGTCTTAAGCCTTATTGCATTTTCCCTTTTGCCCTTAGGTAATGGGGGTTTAATGCCTTGGGCACTTTTCTTTCCAACAACCTCAATATTGAGGTGTTGAAGCCTTGATGAATGCTGTGGGTAAAGGTGTAGAAGAAGAGACTCTATTAAAGCTTAGGCCATGTCTAATCGAGGGATGTCTTTGTGATACAATGAGTGTATCTAAAGCTTTTTTTACCCTTGTGGAACTTAGAAATAGAGTTTCTAAGCTCAATAACTTCTTCTTTTAAAGAGTCATTCTCTTTTCTTAATGAAATTAGAGATGAATATGACTTGGAAAGACTTTTCATAGTTTTTTTGAGTTCTTCATTTAGAGCCATCGATTCATTTACAAGACTATTTAGGGATTTGAATTCATCCTCTAATTTAGTGCACTTTTTCTTGTAAGTTTTTATTTGTGACTTATATTTATCACATCTCATGGTAAGAGCTTCTGAAGGCTCATCATCCACATTATTTAATTCATCAAATTCAAAATAAGAGTGAGGTGAAAAGCTTTCCTTATTAGTTGAATCCTCTTGAGCCATGAAGCAAAGGTTTACAACCTCCTCCTCTTCATCTTATTCACTTGAGCAATCATCCTAAGTGGCTTTGAAGCTCTTTCTTTTTTCTTCGTCCCCTTTCTTCTTCTTCTTCTTCAACTTGGGGCAATCATATTTGATATGGCTTTGCTTGTCATATCCATAGCAAGTAACATCATTTTATCTTTCTCTGGGAGTTGGAGTTGATTTCTTGAAGTTCCTTCCTTCTTTCCTTCTTCTAATCAACTCCTTAGTTCTTCTAGAAATCATTGCAAGTTCCTCCTCCTCCTTTTCACTCTCCTATTCACTTAAGGCTACTTTTACTTCCTTCTCATTTGATAAGGACTTGAGTGCTAAGGTCTTCCTTTCTGATTTTTCAGATTTTTCTCCTTGACCTCTCATTCTCCTCATTTCTTCATACTTCTTTAAGGCCAACTCATGAGTCAAGAGTTTGCCTATTAAGACCTTTGTTGGCACCTTCCCTATCTTTGGGTTAGATTCTTAGATACTACACACTTTTGCACCAAATTTTTCAAGATGTAAAGATTTCAAAATTTTAGAATTTACCTTATAGTTAGTGAGAACCCTCCTAAACTTCTTCATGTTGGTGACAATAGCAAGAGGCTAATTTGTCATATCTGTTATGCTTTCTTCCTCTTTCATCATGAATAGCTCCCACTCTATCACATACATTTCAAGTCTACTGGATTTCATCAATGTGGTGCCTTCATGATAATTCTCTAAAGCCTTCTAAATACCATGAGCAGTAAGGTAATGTTGGACCCTTCTAATTTCTTCTCTTGAGAGAGAACTTAGAAGGATTGCCACTACTCTTTTTATTTCTACCATTGGATTTTGTGTGTTTCAACCCACTCCTCTCTAGGGATTAACTCTTCAATTCCATCCACCATTTTTGTAGGTGGCTTCCAATTTTTTGCAACAATATCCCAGAGATCTACCACATCACTATCTAGATAGATTTTCATCCTATACTTCTAATGAGTATAGTCTGCTCTATCGAAATAAGGCTTGAGGTGAGTGTGTATTCCTTCTTATACCATGATCTTTACTCACACGATTAAGCTTTTTAGTAAGACTTGGCTCTGATACCACTTGTTGGCCTAGGGCACTAAGAAGAGTGATTGAATTGGTGGCTTGTTTTAACATTAAAAAGAAGGTTTATGTGTTTAGGAAGTGAAGAATGAGATGAGAATTATTGGATTATTTGAAAATGAGTTATGTGCCACATTATCTTATGGCATAAATGTCTCAATATTAGTGTTTTCAAGACTATTGACACAATCAACATTTTCTTAGCCTCCTTAGTTACATTCATATGCACTTTAAGATCACTTTGTGTTCTTTGTACTACTCACATATGCCTTGATCATACTATCAAAATTCATTATTTACTCTCCAAATCGTTTTAAAGCTAACCTTACTTCTTTAAAAACATTTAATGACCATTTCAATGCATTAATTTCAACCATGAAATCCTACAAAACATGTATAAACCTAATCAAGTAATGAATGTGAAACAAATCTAACACTAATAATGTAATTGATAGCATGGAACTTTTGTAATATAATAGTTAACTCATATTATTTGCTCCCACCCATCTACACATTCACTATTTGAACCTGCATATTTATAATTATGTATTAAATCAGTATATAATATCAAGTTATGACATTATAAACTTTAAAAAAAAAAAAAATACACAAACCTTTTCACTATCAATGCCCTCATTCCTCCTCCCCTCACGCAACTCATAGAAGAACTTTTTCAATTGCATCCTCATCCCAAAATTGCATGGATGGTAAATCATGCATTAAAAAAAAAAAAGCATATTTGGCAATCTAACATAAATATGTTGCAAGTAGAAAACCTTAAATGACAAACATATAAAATAATAAGTATCATTAACAACACATAAAAATGTGTAAAACCCCTTATTCATATAAATAACATATTACCTCTAGAAGAAGAATACAACCTATTATGCATCAAGATGATGCATAATTTTTGCATTATTTTGAAATTTTTTAATTGCATTTAAAAGGCTTTTTAGTGCATACATAGCCTAACTCATAAATGGAATTTTTGAAACATCCTTAAAAAGTCCTATATAGCTAGAATGCACATAAACACTTATGGGAGAAATTAATAAAGATATTTCCTAAAGTGTTAATTTCCCCTTAAATTCATTACCATCTCTTAAGTCTTCAAGTTCCCTACAAAGATCTTATGTGCGAATCAAACCATTCAGAATATTATATTTAGATAGAATAGTATCATCACATGAACCTTTATGTTGTTTAACCTCTAAGCCATTTTCTTTTAAGCCTAAAATTCTCTTAACATCTTCCAACTCTAATTTAAGGTTGCCATTAAGAGCATAAAGTTAACATCTATCTATATTGAACTTCATTACAAGATCTTAAATTAACTAAAACTTTAATTAATATGGTACATGTAGTAGCCCTGGAAATCTTAAGGAATTAACTATTTTTCTTTTATTATCATCAAAGGTTGACACAAACAAGAAAAATTTTTGCAGTACACATCGAGAATATTAATACCCCTAAAAAATTTAGACCATTATTAAATTTTTTTCAAAGAGAAGTACAATACACATATACGATTGTTATTACATATAAAAAGAATGGATTGTCAATGTTTTTTATGTGTTAAGTCTCTAAGAGTTGCTCTACTACTTTTCCTTTGAATGCAATCAGTACTTTTATCATTCTACCATTTATCACTTTTTCCTTTTTTTTTTCCTATATTGTTAGACTAGGTTATTCAAACCTAAGTCTAGACTCTTTTTTGATCTTGATAATATAAATTGAAAGGTTATAATGTCAATTTTAAGTGTTATTTTTATAGTTTATAATCTTTTAGAAAAACATCCAAATTCACGGTCGGTATCCCTTAAGTGGCAATCACGACACTGCTATAAAAATGAATGAAGCTAGGCCAGAGGAATTCACGGGGGAATTGACAACCTCAACTCAACTGAAGGAGCCTTGGTTGAATTATAGGGGAATTCGCGGTCTCAATCACACCCAAGGCATTGATATCTCGCGACCACGACTTTTGAGAATGGTTAGAACACAATAGCTATATTTTCCTTGGTGACCAATAAAAAGTTGACATGTAGACTAGCCGTTAGACACAAATAGGATTTTCAACCGCAATTGGAAATTTGCGACAGTGAAAGAGCAGTAACGACCGTAACTTTCGCCTAATAAGCATTTAATGCTAAATCTGCTTAGCATATCTTAGAGATTTGTTGGTAGTTTTAAAGTAACATCTGTTTGGTGGATGTGGGCTATAAATAATCCACCAAACTGATGTAAATGCAAGAGAAGAACTATTAGTAGTGCCAAAACTCTTGCAAAGTTAATTCTCTACTTTAATTCCTTATTTCTTTGTATATAGTTTGGTGTAAGTTTTAAACACCTTGTGTAGGGTTTGAAAGTGACCCCTTAAATAGAAAACTCTTGTTTAGGTTTGAGGGTTAGCCTAGTTATAAAACTCTTGCATAGGTTGAGTGTTAGCCTTGGGAAAACACTTATAAGGTTTGGTGTGAGCCTAAACACTAGGTTGAGTGTTAGCCTTGGGAAAAAACTTATAAAGTTTGGTGTGAGCCTAATCACTAAGTTGAGTGTGAGCTTGTAAAACACTAGTGATTGAGTGAAATATCTAATTAGTGAATTAGGGAGTAGATGTAGGGTTGGTTAATACTTGAACCACTATAAAACTTTTGTGCTCATTATTCTTCTACCCTTTCTCTAATCTTTCATTCTTGTGTGTTTCCTCTAAAATCAAAAGTCAAATTAGCCATCAATTTAACCCCCCATTCTTATTGCACTAGGGCTAACAATTGGTATCAGAGCTAAGTCTCAATTCAAGCCTTAATTGTGTGAGAAAAGAGTAATGACACAAGAAGGAGTCCACTCTCTCCTTAATCCCCACTTTGATGGCAATGATTATGCTCTTTAGAAGCATAAAATATAGATCTATCTTGATAGTGATCTCATCAACTTATGGGATTATATTCTTAAAGAGTGGAAGCTTCAAACAAAAATGGTTGAAAGAGTAGAGGTGACAATTGCAAGAGAAGAATGGAGTAAAGCACAAAAGAAGGCAAATGGGAAGAACAAAAGGGCAATGACTATTCTCCTAACCTCTATGTCAAGAAAAGAAATTAGAAGAATCCAACATTGTCAAACTATACATGCCATATGGAAAGCAATGGAAAACTATCATGAGGGCACAACTTTTATGAAATCAAGTAGGTTGGAGATGTATGTGACAAAGTGGGAGTTCTTCATGATGAAAGACCATGAAAGCATCACCAAAATGACAAATAGACTCCTCTCTGTTGTCACAAACATGAAAAATTTTAAAAGGATTCTTACCAACTATGAGGTAAACACTAAAATCCAGAGATTGAGAAAGTGTCAACTGATGTCTTCATTGGTAAGCTTCTCATTCATGAGATGGCTTTCAAGAAAGAAGAATACATGAATAAGCTAAGAGATCAAAGAAATAAAGAGGAGAAGAAAGCTCTAGCCTTCAAACCTCAAGAAGATTATTCAAGCTCAAGCGACTCAAATGAAAATGATAAAGAAGAAAAAAGGCTTGCCAAAATATCAAGAAGGACCAAAAAGTTAATAAAAAGGAGAAGATAAAGAAGAACCTAAAAAAAATCATCTTCCTATTATCACAAGGAAAAGAATAAGAGCTTTAATGCTCCTTGGGATGACGAGTCAAGTGATGAAGAAAAAGATGAAGTAGCAAACTTTTGCTTCATAGCTTAAGAGGACTCCTCTAACGAGGTAAGTACTTCTCCACACTCTTATGATGATTATGATGCATTTAATGATATAAATGATGAGCTTTTAGAAGCTTTCACTTTGAAATGTGACAAATATAAGTCACAAATGAAAACTTATAAGAAAAAATGTTTAAAGTTAAAGGATGAATTTGAATCCTTGAACAATCTTGTAAGTGAATTGAGGACTTCAAATGAAGAACTCAAAAAATCTGTTGTGAGTCTCTCAAAATCATTTTTATCGCTAAACTCTTTATGAAAGGAAAATGACTCCTTAAGGGTGAGGCCATTGAGCTTAGAAATTATATTTCTAAGTTTCATAAGGGAAATGAAGCTTTGGATACACTTATTGTTTCACAAAGACCTCTTTTAGTTAGGCATGGTTGAAGCCTCTTCATTTACTTCTTCACCCATTGCATTCATTAGAGCATCAACACCTCAAACTTTAAGTATTAAGGCCATAAGGAAGAGAGGTGCTCTTAGCACTAAGCCACCTATGCCTAAGGGAAAAGGAAAGGCCCCCCCTCCCCCCAAGGCTCAAGAGCCAAGGCTCAAAGAGCAAATTATGCTTACATTTATAACAAGAAGCATGCTCAACCATACAAACACAAAAAATTCTCTTTTACTTCTAATCACTCATGGACTTGCATACACTCTCATCACCTAAATATAAGAAGTCCCCCTACTCATACTATGGTTATGCATAGGAAAAAGACTCGTAAGTCCAAGTTCCAATGTCATTATTGCACGAGATATGAGCATATTAATGTATTTTGTCACATTAGGAAGACACACCTTAAATTAAAGGACCCTACCAAGATTAACCCCCAATGACCCAAGTATGTTTGGGTACTGAAGCAAAGTGTTTGATATTGCAGGATGGGGACTCTTTCACTAAATTCTCATCATGGAAAATCTAAAGGTGAATGGAGATTGCTAATGAAAAAGGGATAAAGCTTTAAATGGTTATTTGGTATCAAACCATGGATACTAATCTTGTAATGCATCCCTTATCCCTTATGTTTTTAAATTAATATATAAATGCATACATTTAGGGAGAGTTTTATTGCTTGATATATCTATGTGTTAATATGTTTGATTTGATTTGATTAACTGTGTGATGAATTGAATCAATTCATTTTGCATTTAAGGTTTTCTACATTTCAAATGTTTAAATCAATTATAAAAAATAATATACTTTATACTAGGGCCATATATGAAAATTCTTAAATTTTTAGCCCTAGTTTGTGTGTTCAAATATCTTTAAATGTTTGAATTATTTTGCATTTATGTTTTTTATATATATAAAATTCCCATGGAATTTATGTTTTATCCATTTATTTTTTTATGTGACATATTGTGATAAATTGTGCAAAATTCTTATGTTTGCTATTCTAATTTGAGTTTGTACAATTGACAAGTTTATGGACTTTTCCTCTCATATTCCCTATTCTCTCTCTTATTCCCTTCTATTCCACACTTTTTGATCTTGACAAAGGGGGAGACATAATTGACTGAATATACAAAAAGGGAACATAGAAAAAAAAAAGGGAGAGAAAATTGAATCACATTTGTAATAAGCTTAGACAATGATCTTATTAGAATAACTAAGGGGAAGTATGGATTGAGGGGGAGTAATTTCATACTTATGATTTGAATCACTTCACAATCATTCTTTTGGTAGCATACATAATTGATTTTTTATCCTTTGCATATTCAATCTAGATTGTTAAAATAAAAAAAAGGGGAGATTATTAGACTTGGTTATTCAAACCTAAGTCAAGACTCTCTTTTGATCTTGACAATATAGAGTGAAAGGTTCTAATGTTAATTTTTAAGTGTTGTTTTTTACAGTTTATAGTCTTTTAGAAGAACATCCAAATTTGCAGTCGGTATCCCCTAAGTCGCGACCGATTCACTGCTATAAGAATAGATGAAGCTAGACCACAGGAATTTATGAGCGAATTCGCAGCCGCGACTCAGCTAAAGGAGCCTTGGTTGAATTACAGAGGAATTCGTGGTCTCAGTCACGCCCAAGGCATTGATATCTCGCGATCGCGACTTTTGAGAGTGATTAGAACACAATGACTATATTTTCTTAGATGACCAATGGAAAGCTGACATGTGGACTAGCTGTTAGACACAAACAAGGTTTTCAGCCGCAATTGGAAATTTGCGACCGTGAAAGAGCAGTAACGACTGCGACTTCCACCCGATAAGTATTTAATGCTAAATTTGCCTAACACATCTTAGGGATTTGTTGATAGTTTTAGAGTAACGTCTCTTTGGTGGATGTGACCTATAAATACTCTACCAAACTGATGTAAATGCAAGAGAAGAACTATTGGTAGTGCTAAAACTCTAGCAAAGTTAATTCTCTACTTTACTTCCTTATTTCTTTGTACATAGTTTGGTGTGAGCTTTAAACACCTTATGTAGGGTTTGAGAGTGAGCCCTTGAATAGAAAACTCTTATTTAGGTTTGAAAGTTAGCCTAGTTGTAAAACTCTTATGTAGGTTGAGTGTTAGCCTTGGGAAAACACTTGTAAGGTTTTGTATGAGCCTAAACACTAAGTTGAGTGTGAGATTGTAAAACACTAGTGATTGAGTGAAATACCCAATTGGTGAATTAGGGAGTGGATGTAGGATTAGTTAATACCCAAATCACTATAAAACTTTTGTGTTCATTCTTCTCCTACCCTTTCTCTAATCTTTCATTCTTATGTGCTTCCTTTAAAATTAAAAGTTCAAATTTACCACCAATTCAACCCCCCCTTCTTAGTGCACTAGGACCAACATATACCATACACCATTGTTTTACTTTTGAAAACAAGTCACCAAATAACTACTTTTTTACATATGTTACACATAAATCTATGTTAATCGCTATTCACTAAATACCACATTCATTATACATTTTTATTAGTGTTTTCATTGCTGAATTATCTCCCTCATCTGCACACATCACATTTTGATGTTCTTCAATGCTCATATGAAGATCCACCTATATGAACTTTTGTCACTACCTTGCAAAAAACTAAGTAATTTTCATTTCACTCTTTAAGCATAAATCCAAATAGATCCAAAATAGCCTTTATGTTGCATTACATGCATGGAGCTACATAGGAAAATGACTATTAAAACATAATAAAACATTTCCACAAAAGAAATAGCCTCAAGTGAAACCATCTTAAAACAAACTTTAGGAGAATGATTTTCTTTAATTAAAACATATTAGGTAGTAAAAATAACAACCCTTCATTCATATGAAAATAATTTTAGTATAGTCAAAATAGTAGCGCCTCATTTTATCATATGGGGAGTAAAAATAACAACCCCTCATTCAACCTTTAAACAACCCTAAATATAGCAAAATAGGAACTAATTAGCTCTTGGAATAATTGAAATAGGGAAACAATTCTCATAGATAGGAGAACACTTTCCCATGCCAAGTATGATTAGGAATTTCTACAATTTAATAAATATCCTATATAGTTCACTATAACTTAGTTTCTAGTGCAACATGAAAGACAAATACCAATTTTAGTGCTTTCGTTTTTTGTGTAGATCACCAAAGAATATATTGATACTAAATAGAAATATAAATAAAAGCTCAAAAGGAGCACAAACAACATAAAATTACATTAATTTCATGAAACTCCATACTTAATCCTCCTAACCATTTTTATCAACATTAGCTATTTTATTCTAAAATATTTACATATTTTAGCCTGCCATATATAATAGATAGTAACATTGAAAAATAACTTTATTTTCCTATGAACTTTTTTCTTACTTTTGGTCTTGACACTAATAAAGTAAGCTCACGAGATTAGGGAAGAGGAACTCTATAATTCTATAACTCATGCAATATTTGAGACCAAATTTGATGACTGAATTAGCATTCAAAAAAATGTAGTGAATAGTTTCACAACTCAAGCCACATGAAGAAAAGGATGCCATAGAAAAGCTTTTTAATAATTCATTGATTAAGGCAATAAAATATCTAGAATATTTGAAGCAGAATGCAAAAACCAACTATTCTTTTAATAATTGATGCTATCAAACTATCATTAAGGAAAATCATAAAGATGTAAACAAAGTCAATTTGTAAAGGAGAAGACATGAAATCCTAGAAAAGAATATGTAAACAACCCAGAATAGGAACAAAAACCACCAAATCCAAAAAAAAAAAATGCATAATAACAAATGATTCTTCCTCACACTTAATGTTGCGTCTCATTACATGATGACATAGTGTGATTATTGTCACTTTTGTTTGTACCTCATTGACCTTTATAATTTTAGAATTAGGTGAATGATATATTTGTATAATATATTTGTCATTCCATTGTCTAAAACCAACATGTCATACATGATATTTGTCAGGTAAATCAACATTTCAATATAAACATGACCCTTTTATAATCCATAATGACAAAAATAAATCAAAAAATATTTCATTTTAAATGGGAGAAATATTTTATGAAAGCCATGCTTTAATATTATTTTGAGAAACCTAAAGAATTTTTTTTTATCACACCAGGAAGAAATTTTGTGCTTTAGATTCTTACTTCTTCAAATGAAAGACATGTTTAAATGTCATTAACTGGTGTAGGGTCAAAAAGAATTTTGGAAATTAGTGTATAATTTAAAAAGATTCACTAAACATAGAATGCTCTAATATGAATTACTTTGATCTAAAATCAAAGCACTGCAAAAAATTTGTAAATAATTCAAAAAGATTTACTAAACACAAAATGCTCTAATTTCAATTAAAAGTATTTCACAAAATTATATTGTAACCTTATTAATTCTCTCACCAACAAATAAACATTTTCCATCAAAATCTTGACAAAATTTATATCATGGCTCTAGTTCATGGTCTGTATCATCTGTGACACCCTAAGTTTTGTAGAAAACTGCTTACTGCACATAATAACTTCTTCAAAAGATTTCAAGTTCCAATAGATAGCTTACTATAAAGTACTTTCTAATTATAAAGTATTTGCTAGATTGTTTGCCATATTTTAATTCTCTAACTTATCACTGGAGTAAATCTAAATGGAACCCTGTTTAACATTTTCTTATTAACCATTATTGTGTAACTTCACATAGAGAGGTTGGGAAGGTCGCATAATATATGAAAAGCATAATAAACAACATTTATAGCTGAAACATGTCCATGTAATTGCATAATTTGAAAAAACAATCATTTATTATCACGTGTAGCTCATAGTTAATACACAACATAAAGATGACTTATTAGTGATTTCTACTATTGAATTCATTTAGACTCTCTAAATATATGTATCATTAACAAATAGTAGCATGACAACATTGATTTAAAAAAAAAAAAAACCATAGGAGCTAACATGATTCAACCCTACTAATGCAATGTTAAAGAATGTCTAGCTTAATGTAGTCTCTCCATCCATTTACTGATTGCATAAAATAACAATCAACTGAAATTAACCAATTTAGATAAAGCAGCACTTTGTCAATAAAATTAATAATTTGTAAATAAATATATCATGATAGCACAAAAGATCAGATCATACAACAATACATTTTGCATCATACCAATATAATATAATAAAAAAAATTCCATTACTTTGAACTAAAATAAAAGCATTTCACAAAAATAAAAAATAATTCCAACCTTAATTTATATAAATAATATCAATTTGAAACAATAATTAAAACACAACTAACCTTTGATGAATCTGAGGGAGGATAGTGGCCACTGTTGATATGGCGCAATGCGAGGAAGGACAATGGTGATAGATGATGTGGCACGGTGTGACAAAGAACAATAACAAGAGGGTCAATGTAGCATGAGGCAAGGAGAACAATGTTATTATATGAGAGTCGATGATGGCTCTGTGGGTGAGGCGGCAAGGTGGAGTTGTGATATTGAGAAAAATAGAGAGAGAAGAGAGGGAAAATGATGAAGGTGAGAGGCATATTCGTTGATGGCGCTGTGGGTAAGAGGGGGCAAGGAGGAGTTGTGCCGTTAAGAAAAATCAAGAGAGAAAAGAAGGAAAACGATGGTGGAAAGAATGAGATGAGGAAGAAAAATTGTCTTGCTTTTTGAATAAAAATCACAATTTTTTTATTAATTTACCACATTAATTAGTATCCAGTTTTATTTTACATTTAAATTTAAATTATTTTAATTTCAGGTGACTTGAAATCACCTTAGCAAACACCCAAGTGTAATATACTATCAAACCAAATAAACCAGATTTTGAAGTATTATTAAAATAGTGTTTTGACATTTTTGCCACTACCTAAGTAGAAAATTATCTTTTTTTCGATAAATAGTCCTTAATAAAATTCCATTTCAACACAATAATACCCATAAATTTTGCCTAAAACTTAATAATATAACAATAATACCTTAAAATGGTGTTTTTAATTATTATTCTTAAAAAATATTAATTAATAAATTGTCATTTTTCCATAAATAGTAATGTGATAAATATATATTCTACTCAATAAACCTTTAATGTCAATGATAATTCAGTAATATTAATAAGTTTTGACAGTAAAGTAACAACTTTATAATTGTAATAAGTTTGTAACAATATTTTCATGTATTTGTATGTAAATAATAATTTAATAAGTATAGCTTCTATTTTAATAAACTTTTAAATTTGATAATATTATAATGATATCTATATGTTTAATTGTACCATAATAATCCTACACTTTTAATAATCTAACAATAATACTTTTACATATCTTTTGCGCAAATACTAGTTTGATCAATATACCCTCTACTTCAACAAATTTTAAGCAATTATATATAAAGATTCTAATAGTATCATAATATCTTTACAAATATATTTTACATTAATAGATTATAAAAACTTTAATAGTTACTTATACAAATAAAAAGATGGTAAGAAAATATTCATTAGTTTTTATACTCTTGAGAATATATTTTTTACTATACTTTTAAAATATATAATTAAAATATTATAAATATAAACATTTTTTAAAAAATATGTTGCAACAATGCATAAAATATCTATAAGCATTTACTTATTTATCATTTTTTTCTTATAAAATAAATAACTTGCCTATCACAATAATAAAAATATATTATTCATAAAAAAGGGTTAAATATTTTGATCATTAAATTTTCGCATATTATATTACTGAGTCTTCTACTTTTATATATTATACCAAAATATTTATATATTATGAGTTTGTTATATTTAGTCATCATTCTATTAATTGTAGTATCTTTTTCATTAGTCAAAATATGAGCTAGATTTGAGAAAGAATAAAATATTATAGAAGGACAAAGAGAAATAAATAGAGCTCATTTGTTCTTATTTGTGAATCTTGCCATCAAAGATCTAGAGCAAGCATAGGGTGAAAGAAAAGTTGTGAACAGTGCTAGTTATTCCAATTGATTTTTGTTTGTGATAGTTGCACCTTAATTTTGCTCTAGGAATCAATTTTTTTTTTTTTTTATGAAATAGGAAGGAGGAAAAGCTAAATTATAGTCAATAAGGGTTTAGTAAATAAATGTTGGTATTGTTGCAAGTTGTGGATATGGTGAGAATAACAACACTATTTTTTTTTTTTGAAAGAAAATGTATCAAAGTAATGTATTTGAAGATTAAAGTGAGTACAAAGAAAGATACTTGAATCAGAACTGTACGTGTGATAAGAGCTATACAGTGTAAATCTCAGAATCATAGAAGAATAAATACAAGGTTTATTACACCTATGATGATGGAGTTTGTGGGACTTCCCTTGACTAGTGCATAAGATCCAAAATATGATTTTCTAGAGGTCTTCAGTAATTGGGATTGTTTGAAAATATTTTTTGAAAATTTATAAATATGATTATTTATTTTAATAATTTAATGATATTTTTCTCATACACACACACACACTTAAATACATACATATGATTAATTGTCATGTTAATATTTTAGGATATGAGATGATTTTAATAAAGGATGATATTTTATGAAGGTTATGTTATTTAAGATGATTCATAGATAAAAAAAAAATATATGTTTTTATGTGTGAAGAAAATTATGTTTAAATCTATAAGTTAATCGACATTATTATATTATATTTCTACATTTTAAATCTATGATAATGCTATTGTATTTTATTTCTACATTATTATATCATATTATGTTTAAATCTATGCTAATGATATTATATTTTATTTCTGCATTTTAAATGTATAGTATTTCTACATTTTAAATGTATAGTGGTATAGTGTATAAGTATAAGTTAATAAATAAAGCATGATTTATTTTAAGTATGAGATTTTATTTTAAGTTAATGTTAGTAAGTAATTTAAGTCCTAAAACTTAATTTTGTTTATGTAAATATTACATTAAAAAAATTTAGATCATTTCTATATGTTGAGAGAGATTTGATTATTTTGAGAAATTTAACTATATTGTGAGTTTGTGCCTAATAATAATATGGTAGTAAAAATGTATAAGCCAAAAGGTGATTGGTCCAAAATAGACCAATAAGCCCATGCCTTCCTTCTCCCCTATGCATAGTTGAGAGAGAGAGAGAGAGAGAGAGGCACAGGGAGAAGGTTGTCCTCTCTTTCATTTGGTGTGCCTTTAATTGCTAGGAGGTATCACTCATGTAGTCCAACCTTAAGTTAGTCAATAGAAAGTGAAAATGCCATTAACAATGGCACATTGCAATTGATAAAGATGAAGAGATGATTTTTCGACCGTCAAAATTTTGAAGACCATATCTTTTGATTTCAACCACTAAATGAGATGAGGCTGGTTGCATTGAAAATTTAACACAAAGAGCTTTCTTTTAGTACTTAGCCCATCATCCATAGTGATGATGGCAATTAGTCAAAGTTTCATTAGCCCATCATCCATAGCGACGATGGCAATTAGTCAAAATTTCGGCCTCTATCTTAGTTTTTCACCATTTTCAACCGAATGGAGGAGAGTTGAGTGGCACTACCCATTCTTATACGTTCTTAGAAAGATAATTTATGAGATGGTGGAAGCGGTGTCACTAGCAGCCATCGATGATGAGCTCTAGCCAACATGCACGATGGCTTTGGTGAGTCTTCTATGAGGATCCAAGATAAAATTTTCTACTCTTCACCTTAATCTAAATGGTGCAAGTCTCACAAATTATGGATGTCCCTATAAGCTTCTTCATCCTATCTTGATTTTTCATAATTTTGATTTCAAGGTTTAATAGTTATGAAAATTATGTCGATTTAGGCCTAATTGCTATTGTATGAATATTAAATATGATTTATGAAGTTAATTATTTAGTTTATAGAGAATTGAATATAAATTGAAGTTAATTAGAGTTTTAGGCTAAATTAGAAGAATTAAGAAAGTTTATTAAAACTAGAGGATTTAATTGAGTTTGATGGAATAGTTGAGGATTATGGACACTTATGGATATGATTTAAGAACCTTGAGACCATAATTGCATTATGGACCCAAATGGTATATAAAGAATAGTTAATTAGAATTTGGACCGAATTATAAGGATTAGATGACCTAATTATAAGAATTAGATAAAGTAATTGAATAAGGTATAATTAATGAAATTTATGGTAATTAATAAAAAGGATTAGAGGTTTGTAAGAAAATTATGGATATGATAATGAATGGATGATTGTTAAATATTTAATTAGAATTGAATTGAAATAATGAAATTAATTGTAATGTCTAATTGATTGTTTATGACTTAATTATCCATATGGAATTTTTGCCTTATAATAGCCTATCTTATTTAAAGAAATGTTCTTCATAGATGAGTTTAACAAACTCTCTATGTTTTAGGATTTTAGCTTAAATTAATATCAATTTCATTTATTTATTTAGGATGTGTGGGGTGAATGGAGGGTTAAGCTTAAAGGACAACCAAAGGATAATTATAGGTTATCATTACTAGGTAAAATGATTTCATTTTATTATTTACTATAAGCTGCATTCATACATCATAGATTAATTTATGGATAGGCTAAAGTAATGTATATAGCAAGAAAACCATAGATGTTTAAGTGCATAACTAGTGAGGATGCTTCCTTATGGCTCAACTATCAGTATTATGGCTGGTAAGGATTCTTCCATATAGTACAATAAGTGTTATTCATTCCTCAATGGAAGATTGAGCTCGTATCACACAATATAGTGATGTAAAAGGGACACTTACACTTTTTTATGATATTAAAAGACAAGAAAGAAAGAAATGACATAAGATAAAGTAAATGTTTATGAAATGCTATGATGTGTCGTGAATGAAATGCCATGATATATGTTGTGTAGGTAGGGAAAAGAAGTGCATTTGTAAAATGGCATGTGAGCATGTTTTGTGTATGATAGTAATTATAGAATAAATAAAATCTTCAATTGAGTTCAAAAACTCACCCCCTCCCATATACACCAGTTGTTTTGTAAGATAGGCATGATGATGATGTCATAGATGGATGCTAGAAGCTAGAAGATTTAAGATTAAGTGTTATGGGTTGTTAAGGAATTACAATTGTTTCTTTATAGTTGCTTAATTATTTATGTATAAAATGATTCAAGAGGAAATATATATGGTTATGGTTACAAATGGTAAATCTCATATTCTTATATACCTCAATAATGTTAATATAAGAATTGATTACATGAAAGATTTATATAAGATATGTTATGAAAGAGATGATATTGATAGATGTTGATAATAATTGTTCATAAATGAATGATAAAGATAATGATGTTGATGATGATGTTAGATGGAGGTTTTAGATCTCAACCCTTATATTCTAAGGAATTATTTTATGTGAGAATTAATTATGAAAATGGTTATAATAAAATGAAATGAGAGTGTTGGACTAGGATGAATAATCCTAAGTTTAGAACCTCTTTTGATCTTGACAAAGTAGATTGATCATCACTAATATTTCAAATAAGTGTTGATTTTGCAGAAATGAATCAATCTCTTAAGAGGAAATGAAAGGAGTTGATAAACTCCAAAGTGACATATAAATCGCGATTGCAATCTAGGATTCACGACCATGACTCATATTAAGACATGCTGAAATTCAAGTAGGCAAAATCGCGGAGCCATTATCGGCCGCGACCTTTGGAAAAGAAAAAGCCAAAATGAGACAGACAAATTCGCGGTGAAAGTCACGCCTTAGTCGCGACCGCAAATTTCAAAGTAACTTAAGAGGGAAGTAAGTCCACAACCACAACTTAATAAATGTCCCAGAAGACTGTTAGAAGTCAAATTTTATGGAGGCATCTTGTTGGTAGCGACCGCAAATCCTGTGGAAGAAAGTTGACCACTTTGGCAGTTGGATTCGCGTCCTCTGTCTCGGCCTGTGCAAGAAAACTCGCGACCGTGACTTCTAAAGTAGGTAAAAGACAACAAATATATTTTCCTGGTGAACTAATAAGAAGCTGCCACGTGGACTAGCCGTTAGACACAAATAGGGTTTCCCTTAAAGAATTTGGATTTCATGACCGCAAAATGCAGTAGCGACCGCGATTTCATCCTGACAAGTATTTAATGCAAAATTTGTCAAACATGTCTCAAAGATTTGATGAGCTATGATCTGTAACGTCTCTTTGGTGAAGTTTGGCTATAAATACTCCACCAAACAACCATGAATAAGGTTGCTAAGGAATTTATTACAAGTGATTAAAGCTCTCAATCTTTGCTACTCATTTTCTTCATCTTCTTTATGAAATCGTAATTGTTAGGTGTGAGCATTAAACACCAAGTAGTGAGGTTTTGTTTTAGCCTGTAAAAACACTTCAAGAAAGGTTTAAGTGTGAGCCTAGTGAAACACTTGAGTGAGGTTTTATGTTAGCCCAAAAAACACATTGTTGTAAGGTTTTGTGTTAGCCATCAAAACATAAGTTGTATAAGTTGGGTATGAGTTTGAAAACACCATTGAGATAGTGAAATACCCAATTGATTAATTGGGGAGTGGACGTAGGGTCAATTATACCCGAACCACTATAAATTGATTGTCTCTCTTCTACTCTTTCTTCTCCCCTTTATCTTTGTTTTTGAATTTTTTTTTCACCAATTCAACCCCCCTTCTTGGTGCCTAAGGACAACAAAATGGAAATAGATGTAGTTTGTGAGCCAAATGTTGACAAAGACGAAGTAATTGGGGTTGTAGTTCATGAGCCAACTATTGAGGAAGAAAAAAAAAAGTTGTTGGGTTTGTAGTTAATGAAACTGAAGTTAATGGTACCTTCAGGGAGTCTAGAAGTACAAACATTGCTCATAATATTGAAGTTGAAAATATGAATGGTAGAACTTTTAACATAGAAATTGAGATTCACATTGATGATAAATATGAGGAGTTTGAAGTTGAAGTTGAGTGTCATTCTGATTTTTGCAGAATAATTAATGAATGAAAGACAAAATGTGAAGCAATAGACAAGAAGGAGTTCTAGAGGCTGATATTGATGATGATAAATCTTTAAAATCTAAGAAAGGTAATAATATGACAAAATATGATTTGAGATATGAGAAGGAAGAAGTTAGAACATATTACATTTGTGATGAGGAGATAGAAGTTGAGGAATGTGATGGAAATGTTAGTAGGAAATCTACTTCTAAAATAACATATAATCTTAATAATCCTAATGTGTCCCTCATTTTAGGAATGACTTTTGAGAATGCAACCAAACTCGTAAAGTTAATGAACGAATATAAACTTATGAAAAGGTTGATAACTAGTTTAAGAAAAATGTGAGATGTAGGATTCAAGCATACTACAACTTCAAAGGATGTCCTTAGAAGATATATACAAGAAGAAATTCAAGGACTAATGATTTTCAAATGAAGACATATCCTTACAAGCATAAATATTTTAGAGTATTTAAGAACCAAAGAATACGTTTTAAGTTCTTATAGATTATTTTAGAAAAGATATAACATATCACCCAAATAGAAAGGTTACATATTTAAAAGAGAAAGCTAAGAAAGATTTAAACTTGAATGTATTATTTACTACATGTAAAAGGTGAAGAAGAAACTAACACTAAAAAATTTAAGGGTATTATAAGGTTTAGTGTGACAAGCTAGAAGATTATGGAAAAGAGCTAAGGTAAACTAATCCTAGAACTATAGTTGATGTGAATTGCTTACCATGCATAACCAAATTTAATTCATTTTGTGTATGCTTTGATGCATTAAAAAGATGATGGAAAGTAGGATGTAGGCCTATTATTGGGATAGATAGATGTTTCATAAAGATAAAATCTAAGGGTAAACTATTGACAAACATTGGTAGAGATGGAATAATCAATAATATCTAATAACATATGCTATTATGAAGGATGAAGACAAGGCAACTTATCAATTATGTGTTAATCAATACTTAATTGATTAGTCTAAGGTTATCAATAAAAGAGATTTATCTAAGTCACTTCATTTCTTTTGTTTAATCACTTCGTTTCTTTTGTCCAAGTGACTTTTTTTTTTTGGTTCACATTTCTTCTCTTTTTATCTAACTCACTTTCTTTTTGCTTTATGAGTTTTGGGAATATCCTTATTCATAGGTTTGAAATTCATATCTATGAATTGAAAGATCTAAATGATTAACTATGTAATAAGATATTAGATCCAATAGGTCTTTAAATTGTTCATCTAAAAAAAATTGAAACCTTTCTTATTAGATGATCATGATAGTTCCCAAAATTGAAATTTTTGATTATTGAGGAACAATATTGCTACATTTGCTCAATGAGATATCAAAGTGGATGACTGACTCATTCCATACTGGAAATGATTGTAGGAGATCTTTTGATAACACGAATTCCTATTTCTCAATGATATCTCATGATCAAGACAATTGGTTGAATCCCTTGAAACCATTTCATAGAAGTTCATTGATATCTTCTTTTCTAAAAGCAAATTGATTCTTGAATAATCTACATCACATCTTCTTTTATTATAATGAAAATTCCCTTTTTACATGGAAAAGGCTCATATAAAAAATTATGATTTTACTTATCGATAATTCTTTAATATCTTGTTCATTGGTAATAAAATATTTTATTTATGCACGGTAAAAAATACATAGTTTTTTTGGAGAGAGATGTTATTTCACCAATCAAGTCATAGGTATCTAACACATTCATACCTAATGATTTTCTTGAAAAAGTTAAAAGTTCATCTTGATATCACAAATCATCAAGATTTGGTGTTAATGTTATACACGTAAAAAGTAAGATATTAATATTCATTAACTTTAATTTTACATTATACATGTTCTTAACATGAGTATTATTTAGCATGGTAATTATTGCACAATAGGGATTAATTGAAGCTATAAAGACAAAGTTGCCTAAAGTAGGGTACAAGTGGTATACAATGCACATCTTTGCAAAATGGCAGAAGACTTAGAGAACAATTTTAAAAATGTGCCAAAAGTTGATATTGACAGTACTTTGAGGATCGATTAGATGACATGCACTCCATGGAACCAGGTTCTGTCACAAACCTTCTTGAGTATCCTCCCCTTGCTTAGTGTATAACTTAATTTCTATTTTCACCAAAATAAGATATGGTAGAGAACAATATCTGTGAGCCATTTAATGAGACTCACTTATAAGCTATGAGCAAGCATATCTTATGCATGCTTGAAGAAATTATAGTATATATGATGAATAGGTTGCTTACTAAGAAAGCATAAGCAAATAGTTGGATAACAATTTTTTAGTCCGACATCCATAGAAAATATTGAAAAAAAAACATGATCAAGACTTGTAATTGTTGTTTTGAGTTTAATAGGGAAAATTGATATTAGATTTCCAAAGGCAAGGATAGACACACTATGGATCTTATAGGAATGAGTTGTACTTTTAGATCATGAGACCTTAATAGGATTCCATGTCCATATGTAATTTGTGCATGTTATCATAATCAAGTTAATATGTTGAAATACATGTCACACTGGTATAGTAAAGGTATAAATCAAAAGCTACCATTATGTCTTGCAATCTATTAAAGGTATTAATATCTGGCCTAGGATAGGAAAGTTTGAAATTGATCCTCCAAACCCTCTATGAACCCTAGGCAAACCAAATAAATTAAGGAAGAAAGATCCTATTGAGCTAAAGAAATTGGGAAAACTTTCAAAGTAGGGGGTCCTTATGAGATGTTCAAAATGAAAAGTTATAGGCATAACAAGAAGACTTGAAAAAATTTTTAAAAATTAAATTGTAGCTAGTAATGTGAGTGCCTAATATTTCTTTATTATATTATGTCTTAGGCAAATTGCACAGAAAAATCTTAGACTTTCACAAAATTTGCATTTATATCATGAACAAAAGATTTTTTTTTCCTTTAAATACATGCATTTTTTTTAATTTCAAGTCTAGCCTTAGACAAGGCGTACACTTTTCCGAACTTAAGATTTACTGATGTGGCCATCCATGTGGTATCATTCACTTGACCAAACTGACCATGTAAGCCCCCTCAAAATGTCACCGTTTCATTCCATGATATAAATAACAAAATGCCTCCATTTTATATACACAAATAAAAAGTTAATGACAAAAGTGTAGTAAAACTCAAAGTTTAACCTAAAAGTGAAAATTTCCCATTTCTTTGTTCTTACCCATTGATAGTGTTCCATTAAACGGGGTCCATTAAGGCTTCCATTCTATTTTAGTCTTGACAAATTACACATCCTTATTGAAGGTTAGTGTATTGAATCAAAATTCATAAAATGTAATGATAAATTGCTTTTCCAAACTCGAATAAAAAAAATGTGAAAGTTGGCTTGTGCATGAAACTTTGTTAGTTGCATGGTTTATTAGTTATGTGCCCTAGCCAATTCTTATAATGGACAATTTCTTAATAATGTCATGGTTATATTTTTATCAAATATCTCTTTTGTTTATGGCTAAATGATAAATTTCATGAATAGTAAATTCTACCAAATGTCATCAAGTATGTAACTTGATAGTAAAACCTTAAGGTGTAAAGAATTCTATTCGAAATGGTTCCTAGTCAATCATTATTGTTGGGATAATAACGAATAAAGACTAGCATGTGTTTTGATTGATGATTATATTTTATTAGCCATAAATATGTAATATTAAATCAAAAACATTGATACATGTTTAAGAAACATTGTATTTAACTGACTTGCTATAAGAAGACTACATCAATTAATAGTCATAAGTGATTCTCATGCAATATTATTAACTTAATCCTGTAACTTGAAAATCACCATAGAATCGAATATGATGAACTTCATGTTTTGATACAGTTCAACATTATCTTTAACAAAATCATTCTACAAATTGATATTAGACATGGAGCAGATCATGTAAAGGAATATGAGTAGGCCTTTCAATAAATTAGACTGAAGAGATTACATGACCATGCAAAAATGAATTGATAAAGGTTATTAATGTCATTTTACAATAATCTACTTGGAGATTAAGAAATAACTAAACTATATAAGAATGACATGATCCATATCTTATGTTCAATTGAGATATAATGTGACAAAAAAGATTGAAATACTATTTGTCAAATAGGTTAGCTTGGAATTTTGACCTTCACATAATTTGGGTAGTTATAATGTATTACTAGAGGCCACTTATGACTTTTGGGCTAAAAATGGGTTTTGGGCCACTGCTAACATTATGTGAACCTATAGAGTTGCACACTTAGAATAGGCCCAAAAGCAAAATTATATTTATTGTTCTCTCTAAATGTATATTAATATAATTAGAGATATTATCTTGATATTTGGATATCTTTTTTGTTTTAAAAGTTAAAATAAAATAGAATACTATCTTATCTGTATCTTTTAAGATATAGAGTTGACATAAATATTTTGACAGTTAAGATATATATGTATGTTTAGGGTTTTTTAATATAGTCTGTGAATATTTATGTTACTTTTTGAAAATATTTTGGAGAGAGAAAAACCCTAGTGCTAACACACTAATTATTTTTAGAGAGCATATTTGTGTGGATGCCTACAAAGGACATTGATCATATTGGTAACGTTTAAATGCACTGATCTACACTCCAAGCTTAAGGTTGGGCAGTATAAACCCCCTTTCTATCTTCCATCAATCTTACCTCTATTGCATGAATTAGTGAGGTTTTTCACATTTCTCTTATTGATTTAATCGAATTGTATGAATCCATGGTGAGTTTTGTGCCTTAAAATTTTTATTTTTCACCATGCTTGCTCTACAAAACCTAACATGGTTGTAGTCCCCTTTAACTCATTTGGGTTTTCTTTCTTTATTAGTTTCATTTCAACATGCATATTAAAGTAGGAATAACAAAAATGTATAGTGTTACTTTTGTTTTGTTTATATATGGTCGTATCTATATGGACTTGATATTGATTTTTTATTATATTATTGTTGTATTTTATCAGGGAAAAAAAGATGTTTTATGTAAGTTGTTAGTGTATGTTAATAAGGTTATCTATTTAAAACAAGGTTGGAATCATTTATAACCAATTTTCATTATGGTGGGATGTTTATAAAGAATAATTTGTGAAAGTCATGGATTGGAGGCAAATTAGATTACCTAGATATTTATTCACTAGCATTTTTCAATTATTTTGCATTTATATGTGATATAAAGATGTTGAAGTATGCTGGTACTAAGAGAATTGCCTAGCTAAAGGCTGGTATAAGTTTCTCAAAGGTTTTGACCTTTTTTTCAACTGATAAAGAATGTTTAGTTGTGCTAGATTAGGTTAGAGATGGCATGATTAATTTATATATTGAAGTGTATGAGGAGCATGGAGGTGAAAATACATCTAACAATGTAGTTAGTGATTTAAACGATGAAATGGATGCAGAACATAATGTAGCTATTGCTAATGATCCATTGCTTTATTACCTCAAGTTAGATGATGACACATATGATGAAGATTATCAATTTGTATTAGATAATTCATGTCATAACTTATGTCATAACTCGAATTACAATATCAGAACAAACAGTTCAGATGATGAATTTGATGTTGTTGAAAGTCAAAGGGGAAGGAGAGATGAGAGGCAAAAAAAAGGCTAAAGTTGTAAATAATACTAACTAGAATGTGGAGATGATTTTCGGAGATGAATGTAGTAGAGTTTGTATAATGATATAGATGATGACAAGGTTTTGAAAAATTCAAACACAAATAAGGAGGACTTGTTTATTAAAAAGATAAAGAAAAAAATACCTAATATAAATTATCTTAATTCTGATCACACGTCATTGAAATTCAAGGTTTCATAGAGATTCAAAGATGCAAATAAGTGTAAACTTAAGATTAAGAAGCATGATATCCTAAATTGTTATAATAGTATGAGGGTGAAAAGCACAAGTAAACAACTGGATGCTCATTATGCAAATGGATATCCATTTAGACTTTATGGGAGCATGTTGTCCTATAAGAAAACATTTGTGATTAAGACATTGACAGATGTACATAATTATTATAGGGTCTAAAATAATAGATAGGATGCAAAGTTTCATGCGCAAGAATACATATATAAATTAAGATGAATCCCTTCTGGCTTGTGAAGGAAATAGAATAGGAAGTGATGGAGAATTATGATGCTATTGTCCCAATTTCCAAGTGCTATAGGGCTAGGATGATAGCTAATAATATGATGAAAGGGAAACTTGAGTAACATTATGCCAAAATGAGGAGCCATTTGCAGGAACAAAATCAAAATTGATAGAGATGGGTCATGTGACATTGCATAGGGTTTTCACATGCATTATCATCCATCAACATAAAGTGTAACCATATATAATCACATAATCCATACAAAAAAGTGGTAAGACTAAGTTTATAGTGTAATCCCAAGTAACCACCTATACCCAAAAGAAGAAACAAATTAGCAATGTGTCAAGCTAAAAATAAACAAGTAAAGAGAACATAAAGTGAGCAAAGAAAGGAAACATGATCTAAGGTGGTCACCATACCATTACTCCATAGTCAAGGTACCTAACATGTGACTAAGTCCATGGTCATTTCATCTTACCATCATAAACCAAAATATACAGCTTGCAATACGTATGTACAAATGCATGAATCATGGATAAAAGAAAAGGAAAGGAGACACACACACAGTGCTAAGCATTTGAAGGATATTAGATAGCTTTAAGGTAAAGATTCACCTATATGAAGTCTTAGGGTTATTAAACCCTCCCTCATCTTGCTTATAAAGAGCTAAAACATTTAGGGTAGAACCTAGCATTATAGAAGTTAGAGTGCCCATATCAAATTAAGGAATCAAAGATTCAAAAATACTATTCATATGACTACATATGAACTCTTGCACAAAAAAGACTACCAAGGTGAAAGGAAACTCAAGTTCCTCACTTACTCATTACTTTAAAGTGTCAAATAAAACAAATAAAAAAAAATAACTTTAAGATCAAAGGAACAAAAAGACACGAAAGCATTTTAAGAATAAAAAATAATGAAAGTCATTTAAAAAATCAGCAAAACTCCATTTTTGAAGTGAATTGAGGTTATGAGTCTTTTGACCTCACTCTATTTTGTTACTAGAGTCACTAAAAATCTTAAAAGATACCCTCAAAAGCAAGAAATTTAAAGGAAAAAAGAAAAAGATTTTTTTTTATGTTGTAGGGAACTTAGGTTATACATCTATGAATAAGGGTTGTACAACCAAGGAAGAGGGTTGTACAACCTAGGAAAAGGGCTGTACAACCCTCATATTCTAGGTTTTACAAATAGAAAATGAGAAAAAAAGGGAGAGAAAAAGAAGAGGAAAGGTACTTCTAGGTATATCCTAGTGGTATCTTTCCCCTTAAAAGCACATAACAAGTTTAATATCCTCCAAAAATGCTTAAGGTAATACACAAGTGTGAAGATAAAGGCCTAGTTCTACCTTGAAGAGAGTGAGTTGAGGTTAAGGTTTAGTTTTTTCTATGTTTGGGGTTCTTTGAGAAGTGATTTTTATAGAGGAACCTTAGGGTTTCCAATCCTCTCCCTTCTCTTCAAAATGAGCGGTATTTATAGGTGTTAGGTGGGTGCATAGTGCTAGAAATAGTTCTAATTGCACCATGAATGCATCCAATCACAGAGAAAGAGATAAATGTATTAGAATTAAGGTGTGCATGTGGGTTGTATAGCCATGGGAAGGTTATGCATCCTACTACAAGAGTTGTATGGCCCTAGGGTGTGAAGGAGGAAAAGAGGGGACCAATTTCAGAATATTCCTTGGTTTAAGGATTTAAGAAGGCTATACAGCCTTGAATTGAGGGTTGAACAACTTGCTTAACTATCTGTACAACCCATAGCTAATAACCTTGAGATAGGTTTAGGTTTGGTCCTTAGGCTTGGTCTTGGACTTGATCTTTGGTTTAGTTTCAGACTTTTCTACTTTTTCCTAGGGTCTTTCATCCCTTCATTTAGGCAATTTCCTTTTACATTATGGGGATTTAGTTCAGTGATTTCATCATTGGGCTTTACATCCTCCAGCCTAAAATTCGATGCTTACAAAAACCAAAAAAGAATGATGAACATGTGAGAAAAATATCCAAATATCAATATGCCACCCCTAAACTTGAATTGATCCTTATATTGTAAAACATAATAATAAATGAGCCTTTTTTGTAAATTCTTCAAATATGCATAAATGCATATGAATGACCCAACACACAACATACCATTATACAACCATATCCCAACTTTATTCTCTTGATAAGAGAGGTAAAATATCATTTAAGTTATATGGTTATAACGAGGCTTATGGGTTTAAGAAAGAAAAAGCTATACTTGCAAGTGGGTTTATACTAAGGCTTAAAGGGGTAACAAAGGTCAATTTAAATTAAGGTATAGATAGGAAATAAGAGGTAAATACCAACAAATGCCTTAATCATTTCCTTAAAACTGTTATGTCTAAGATTTTACCTCAAAAGGTGGTACTAGCATATGTAGAGGTGTCCTATAGCTTAAAGTGGTATGATTGAAAAAAAAAATCTCATAGAGAAATTCCTAATTTGCCAAGTGTGCATAATTTATTCTATTATGTCTAATCAATTTTTGAATAAAATATTATGGTTAAGCTCAAGATGTTATAATAAGGAAAATTAACTTAATCAATTCCAAACAATGATTATAAAATTTTCTTCATTGATTTTTCACCTTAAAACCTCAAACTAAAACTAACCATATTAATTGATAAAATTACATTAAGCATCAAAAAGAAATTATTTAAAGACATAAAAGCAAAAATGTTATCAAGTGTAGGCATAAGTGCAATGAATAATTAAAGGGAAAACAATTCAAAAGAAATCCCCCCCAAAATTAAATATCATTGTCCTCAATGATCTAAAAATAAAACGCAATGGGTAGAGGATGGAGACTTCCCTTTTAAAGACCTACAGGAGAATGCTGCAAAATTTTGTCATATGCAAACAAAGCACAAGGAGCTACACAATAATGAGCCATAAGAAGCATAAGAAAATAAAGACTTGGCATAGCCATAATCACAAGGGTTCAAAGGTCAATTACAAGTGCAAATGCCTCTATGGCAATCAAAGCATATAAAATTAAAGCATGAAGCTCTTCACAAATAATGCCAAAGACAGAGAGAGTGAAATTGTTCAAACACAACCAAATCCAAGACTAAACAAACTAAATGAAAGTACATTACAAACATTAAAGAAACATAATAAAGGATAAGATGGGATGATCAATCCAACTAGTGTGGAGGTCGAAGGAAATCAATAAGACAAAAATAGACTTAGAAGCGCCCATCAACATCTCATATCCTTGAATGCAAATTTAGAAGTTCATGGTGGATGTCTTCTTCAAAGGTAGTTTGGCTATAATCCATGCGTTCCAATTTGACTCTATCCATACCAAAATCTCTTCCAATTGTCCCATAAAAAGTAGAGGTGGAATAGTGGCAAATGGCTATATCATAGGCACATATTGGGGTCGTAGACCTTCTTCATCACTTCCTTCTACTTGAGCATCCCTAACTAGCACATATTGATCACCCACTTTCTTGATAATTCATATTTACATCATATTCTCATAGGACAAGCAATAGTCACCTATAACATTAGTGAGATGAGAAATAAAGGTAAGGTCAGAGGCTCATGCATAATGGGCAAGGGTGGTCACCAACCCACTAATATAAATATCTTTGATCTCTCTCTTAGCAACTCTCCTCATATGATGAATAATCAACCAAGCTATGTTAATGGTGTGATTAAACCGCATGTACTGCATGTACAACAAATGGTGCATGTATCTCAAGGATGGCTCCCTAATCTCCAAAACCTTACTCATTCTTGCTTTATAACATGACTTACCACCTAAAGAAATTAAACCTCTTAGATATTAAAACCTCAAGAAAATCAAAATACCCATTATTGTTAAGTTGAAAAGCTTTACCAACCTCATATAAAGATGTGGCCTATTGAGCACTTAAAAAGTAATGGTACCAAAAGGATGAAGCCCTCTACAACCCTCATTCTCTTAGATTAAACATACAAACTAGTAAGGAACGCTAAAGTTAACTCCATATAAGAAAAGGTATAGAGTTTAACTAATTGCTCTTATTAAAAGACCCTTAGGTGCTTTTAAACCTTGTTAAACAATCCCACATTAGCAAGAACACCTACACCTATTTCTATGAATTTGGTAGGAAAATAGGGCATTTAGATGAGGTGGCATACCATTTTTCCTAAAGATTAGAGTAGCACTAAGGGTAGGATTAGAACTTGAGGAATTAGGTTTTCACTTAGCAGTAGTCTTGAGCCTCTTAAACATGATGAAGGTTGAGATTAGAGATGTGGGAAGGGTTTTTCGACATAGTTTTGATGAGGAAAAGGCTGATTTAGGGGAGAGGATAGAGGGGCACATAACTGTGTTTAGGGTTTCAAAGAGAAAAATGAGAAGATGAAAAGCCTGAGGTTTAAAAATGGGTTTCTAAAAATTACACAACCATGTTTCATGGCTGTGTGATATGAGTATGTCCTAGGCTTGTGGAATTAAGAAGGAAGAACGACTATGTCAAATGGTGATGTGACTTAGGAAGCTTCGAGATTTAAGGTGTGCAAGAGGTAAGTCTGTGTCATTTGAGGGTCAAAACTATGCTCTATAATGCATGACCATGTTAGAAGGCCGTGTGATATCATTTTCTTCTATTTAAAGCCTTTCTTATCATGCATGGTCATGTCTTTAGGCTATGTATTCTCCCAAGAGTTTGTTTACAAGGATTGATCATCCTAATGACCTTATGACTTACCCTTTCGGTCTATATACTCATCTTAACCACAAATAATAACACAAAAACATAATAAAACATACCAAATTCATGTCAAACATAAAGACATAACATGATAGCATAAGAAGCGATATAAAAGTTATAAAAAGCATGAAAGAATACTCCCCTAAACTTATTTTAAAGCTTTACATATCAAGTTCCTTGAGCTGAATTCCTACAAAATAAGAGAGGACATTAAAAGAAAAATAAAAAAATAGAAAATGGAACACATAAAAGGAAATACAAATAAAATATGGGGAATTGCCCTAAGAACATGCTAGTTTACATTCTCTAGCTTGACCCTTGTATTAGACTTTCATATGGATGCATGTGGGAGATAAAGAGTCTTCTCCTTTTATGTAGTCTTTTCTTTATAATATGGCTTTAAGTAGAGTCTATTGACTTTGAAGAGTTTACCTTTAGAGTTTATGTTCTCGATGGCACCATGAGGATAGACTTTGATTATGACAAATGATCCCAACGACCTAGACTTAAATTTGCCTAGAAAGAAATATAATCTTGAGTTAAAAAGTAGCACCTTTTGTCATTCCTTGAGCTTTTTTTTTAAATGTGACTATCGTGCCATCATTTAATCTTTTCCTTGTAGATTTAATTGTTTTCATAGGCTTAAAGGCGTAGGGATTCAAGTTCATTGAGCTAAAGTTTCCTCTTTTCATTGGCAAGATGTAAATAAAAGTTAAGAAAATTTATTACCCAATAAGCATGATGCTTCAATTCTATTGGCAAGTGACTAGCTTTCTCGAACACTAAATGTTACAGTGCAATACCAATCGACATCTTATAAATAGTTTTATACGCCCAAAGTGCATCAAAAAGCTTCAACGACTAATCCTTCCTTGAAGAGTTGACCATCTTCTCTAGAATATGCTTGGCCTCCCTATTTGATACCTTTACTTAGCTACTCATTTGAGGATAGTAAGACATTGTAATCTTATGAGTTACCCCATACTTCTTTAGTAAGAATTCAAATTGTTGATTGCAAAAGTGTGATCCTCCATCGCTGACACTTACATATGAGGCATTAAAGCTTGTAAGGACATGTTTCTTTGAGAATCAAACCACCACCTTGGCATCATTGGTAGCATAGCTATGGCTTCAAACTTTTTGAAGACATAATCGACCACCACCAAGATGTATTGGTTACCAAAGGACTTTAGGAAGGGCCCCATGAAATCAATTCATTAAACATCAAAAAGTTTTACTTAAATCATGAAGTTTAAGGGCATCTCATTCCTTTTTGAGATATTACCAATTTTGTGATACCTATCAAAAGACTTGACAAAAGTAAAAGAGTCCGTAAATAACTAGGGCCAAAAGAATCCACTTTGCAATACCTTAACCGTTGTCTTAAAGGGACTAAAGTGTCTCCTATATTCTCGACTATGGCAATGGAGTAGAATATCCCCCATCTCCTCATCGGATATGCATCTTTTTATAATTCTATTGACACATTCTTTAAATAAATAAAGTTCTTCCCAAAAATAAAATTTCACATCATCAAAAAATTTTTCTTTTGGTGAAAATTAAAATCATAAGGAATAATGTAGCTTACCAAATAGTTAATAAAATCCGTATACCATGGAGTTTGGAGATACTTTAGAAGGAAGAGTTACTTATCCATGAATGTCTTAATAGGAATACTTACATCTCCCTCTTTCGTATGCTCTATGCGAAAGAGATGATCGATAGCTGAGTTTTTTGAACCCCTTATTGTCTTTGATCTCTAAGTCAAATTCTTGGAGCAATAAAATCCACCTTATAAGCTTTGGTTTTGTATCTTTCTTGTTGAGAAAATATCGAATAACTGCATGGCCAGTATACATAACCACTTTAAAACTAAGCAAATATGATATAAATTTATCAAAAGCAAGAATAATGTCTAAAAGTTCTTTTTCCATAATGGCATAGCGAGAATAAGGACCAATATAGGTTTGTCATGATAGGTATAGAGGTGAGTTCCTTTTTCAACCTATAAAAAGAATCCAAACAATCATTATTAAAGGCAAATGAATATCTTTAGCTAATAGAACACATAAGAGTTTAGAAATTTTGGAAAAATCCTTTAAATGCTGATAAAATCACGCATGGCCCAAAAAACTTCTTATGTCATTCACAAATGTTGGAGGAGGTAGTTTTTCTATGACCTCGATCTTTGTATGGTCTACTTCAATGCCCTCAAATGAGATTTTATGCCCAAGAACGATACCATCAAGTACCATAAAATGGCATTTTTCTTAATTTAGCACGATATTATTTTCTTCACATCTTTCCAAGACCTTATCAAGGTTAGCCAAACAAACATAAAAAGAATCACCAAAAATAAAAAAAATAATCCATGAATATTTCCATCATTCTTTCCACCATTTTAGAAAATATGGCCTTCATGCATCTTTAGAAAGTGGTTGGTGTATTACATAGCCTAAATGACATATGCCTATAAGCAAAAGTACCCTATGGGCATGTGAATGTTGTCTTTTCTTGATCTTTCAATGCTATTTGAATTTGGTAGTAACCCAAGTACTCGTCTAGGAAGCAATAGTACATATGCCCTATAAGTTTTTTTTTCTAACATTTGGTAAATAAAAGGCAAAGGAAAATGATCCTTACAGGTCACCAAATTTAACTTCCTATAGTTAATGCATACTCTTTATTTTGTCACGGTCCTAGTGGGGATGAGTTCATTGTTATCATTAGTCACAACCATCATCCTTTTTTTATTAAGAATTGTTTAAACCAAACTAACGTATGGGTTATCTAAAATAGGGTAGATGATCCATGCATCTACCAATTTGACCACTTATTTCCTAACTACCTCTTTTATATTAGGGTTAAGCCTCATTTGATGTTCTATAGTAGGTTTATGATTGTCCTCCATCAAAATTTAATGCATGCGAAGTGTAGGAATAGTCCCCCTAATGTTTGTTATGGTCCATCCCAAAGCTTTAATCCTATTTCTCAATACCTTCAACAATTTTTCTCTTGTGTGTTGGTGAGCTCAATAAATATAATAACTAAAAGGGTATTATCATTTCCCAAGAATGCATACTTAAGGTAAGGAGGTAAAGGTTTAAGTTCAAGTTAAGGAGGTTTAAGAATGAAAAGTGGGGTTACCTCAAGGTACTTCTCATTGTCTAAAGGCTCAACAAGAGAAGAAGAAGAATGGTCCTCACATAATTTAAGGGTCAAGGTACTTACCTCTATATCTTTTTCTACTCCCTTACTTTTCAAGATCGGGTGTCTCTTATTCTTTTTTTGAACACTTTTTTTTATGTATTCCTTAATGATGTCAATTCTTAAGTATTGTTCATCCTCTATTGGCATTATGATGGCCTTGTACATATTGAAAACTACTTCTTCATCTCCCACTTATATTGTAAGTGTGTCATCTCTAACATCAACCAACACACCACTTGTTGCTAAAAAGGGTCATCCCAATAGTAAAGGCATCTCTCTATCTACTTCCATATCAAGAACAACAAAATCACATGCTCTACTATCCCTTTTGGATAAATGATTGAGTGGTTCGCTAGTTAAAGAGAAATCTTGGTAGGCTTTATCTCGCCATGCCTAATTTATCAAAAATAAATAAAGACATAAGATTTACGCTAAAGCCTAAGACACAAAGAGCTTTTCAAAAGAAATATGACCAATATCATAAGGTATAAAAAAGCTCTTTGGATCTCCTTTTTTTAGAGGCAATTTATTAAGGAGGATGACACTACACTCCTTAATCCAAATGACTCTCTTACAATTGCTTTTATTTGACAACACCTCCTTTATAAATTTTTCTTACTTTGGCATTTGGGAAAGCGCCTCAACAAATAGTATGTTGATTTGGATCTTTTTGGGCATATCCAAAAATTTTGCAAATTGTTTATCCATCAAGTTTTGCTCAAGTCTTAAAGAAAAAGGAATGAAAGGGACATATGATTTGACCTTTTCATTAGGCTTGTCTTCTTTAATGGATTCTTCCTTTTTATCCACATTGTCCTCTTCTTTTAGCTCTTCCTCTTCCTTTTGTTAAAGTTCCTTACCACTCCCTAAGGTGATGGCTTTCATTTAGTCTTTAGTTTGGTTTTAGAATTAATCAGTAAAGTGCATTGGGATTTAAAATTAAGGGCATTGGCTATTTGTTCCAATTGGATCTCAAGGTTATGAAAGAAGAAAAGTGATTTTTGTTGGATTGGTTTATTTGGGCCTCAAGTCTTCTCATATTCTCTTCATATTAGTCAAATTTGGTATTAGTTTTGGTGATGAATTTTTCTAAAATACTCTCCAAGTTTGATTTCTTTTCTTGAGGTTGGTAGTTTGGTGATTTGGGTTGGAAACCAGGTGGTGGTCCTTGGTTTTTAGGGTTAAGGGTACCTGTTATTGGTTCAAAAGAAATTGGCTTATTTTTCTAAATCAGATTATAGATATTGGAACGTGGGTTGTTGGGTTGACTGTTAAAGTTCCCCACCTAGTTCACTTGCTCTTAGGCAAAAGGATTTCTTGCTTAGCAATCAACACTTTTATGCCCGCTTTCCCCATATAAATCACACATAGCCTATAAGAAGGGAGAAGATACAACATTATAATCAAATGCACTCAATTGTTTGGACAATTGGATACCTAAACTTGTAAGGTTTGGAATGCATCCATGTTATGAACCTTTGCTACTTTCTTTGGCAAAGTCCTTTTATGAGCTCATTAGTTGTTATTTGCCATTATTTCAATAAACTCATAGGTTGCATTCGTTGTTTTATCCAGTAAAGATCCCCCAGCTACTACATTTATATTTGCCCAAAGAGTCCATTGTAGAAAGTATGTACTATTGGCACTTTAGAATTTGATGGTTAGGGCACCTTCACAAAAGATCCTAGAATCATTCCCAAGCTTCATTCAAAGTTTCCCTATCCAATTGGCTAAAAGTAGTGATTTTGTTTCTCAATCTAGCCGACTTTGATGGATGGAAATATTTAGCCAAGAAAACTTGAGAGAGTTGGTCCTAAGTGGTGATACTTTCATGCTCTAAAGAATTTATCTATGCCTTGGCCTTATCCTTAAGAGTGAATGTGAAAAGGCATAGTCTTATCACATTTGCAAACATCCTATTTTGCTCGAATATGTCACAAATCTCTAAGAAATTAGCTATATTGGCATTAGGATCTTCGTGAGAGAGGCCATAGAATTGGAGAATATTGGTAAGCCTTTGAATGAAGGTTGGCTTGATATAAAAAATGGTAGCATTAATGATTGGACAAGTGATAGCCAGTTCTAATCCTTCAAGAGGTGGTGTGGCGAAGTCCTTTAAAGGTCGATCTCCTTGATTTGCCATCTCTTGAATCTATTATTGTTCTCATCTTCTTTGATTTAGGACACATTTCATTTTAGAATTGGGAGGAAGCAAATTTTCTTCATTTTCTTGAGTTTGAGTTCTAGTTGTGCACCTAAAATAAAGAAACAAAAACTGAGGTAAAAAATAAAAAATAAAATTCTTAAGTAATAAAATAATAATAACGTAGTATTAAAATTGTCGATCCTTGACAATGGGCTAAAAACTTATGAGTGCGGATATCATTCCTATGAGGATCAAGTTTCAGTACTAAGTATCTTGTATCTTATATTATCTAGACAATCAATAAGGGATGATGAATAAAATTGTAAATAAGAAAAATTAAATTAAACACTAATAGTAATGAGAGATAATTAATGGATTAGATTAGTTAGGGATTTAACTTCACTTAATGACTTTCTATTGGTTTCCTAATCCTTCCCTAATTGGTTCATCCATCATGTGCTACTATTAAGTCACTATAGTGATCAATTAATCCCTCTCAAGTATGACATACAAGAGCATGTTAAGCTAAAGGTGTTGTAACTTAAAAGCTAGACTTGATGTAATTGCCTCACAAGACAAGAATATATGGATAACAATGGTTTGTTAAGGTTCCTCAACTCAATAACAAACAAGGGAATTTTTGAAGGTTTCATTCTATGAAAAACATGTCTCCATTGTTGATTCATAGAACTATTATGATTAATGGCCAATTAATCAAACATGAAGCACTTAACAATTGCTAGCACAAATAATGAAAGAAACTAAACAAACTTACATTAAGAAAACCCAATATAACTCATACAAGGCCCATTCACAACCCTAGCCAAAAAAGGTTTAGTTCATAATGAGATAGAAAGAAGAAAAGAAAATAATCAAATCAGCCCCTAGAGTAGCCATGCACTTTTTGTTGATTTCCTAGATTGCTTGCACCTTTTCTCTTTAACTTCTTTATGAAAACCTTGTTGATCGAAATTCTATTCCTTAGGTTAATCCCTCATGCCCTAATTCTGGCATATTTTCTCCTTTAACTAATGCTCAAATCATTTCATCAAAAGAGGAAGCTTATGGTCCTTTAATAGAAAGAGAATCCTTGGAATAAGTAATTTGCGGTTCTATCATTAATGAGGCACACAACCACGTGACATGGTTGTGCATCTAGTGATTGACCCATCCTTTTCTAGCTATTCTGGACACTCGACCATGCTTCAAGGCTGTACATATTGGTTCTCCTCTACCTCTGTTAAGCAACTAAGATGAACAACTATGCTTCAAGGTCTTGTCCTTTCCCTTTATCACCTTAATCTTCATTTTCCTTCTCTTTAGCTTATGAAACATTAATAATCATACATTAGGTCTATAGATAGGAAATATTAAATGGTAATGCATAAATTTGAGGAGGATTTAATTATAAAAATTATGATGAATATGATATCAAACAAAGATCTCCATTGATATTCTAAGATCTTTTAAAGCTATAATGGTGTCTCCATTATGGTTCTCATCATTCTCCCTCTCTTTAAAAGGATTTTTCCAGAATCTACATTATAAGGAGAAAGATTAGAAACATTAAAATTAGTACTTACATTATACTTACTAAGGAGACCACTTTGTTAGCATTGTCACTAATTATTACAAAAAGTTGGAATGGACCATTTCCTTTTGGAAGTAGCTTGAAACACCTTTACATTGGACACCTCATATGTATCAAAATCTTTTTCACCAAGTTCAAATACAAATTACACATGTTCATTTAAGTTTTTACAAAAAAAATTTCTTCCATTTAGTAGGAATGAGTAATAAATCAACAAAACTAGCAAAAAGGAAATAAAAGCAATAGACAAAGAAAAGTTAAGCTTATTAATACAAAAATAAGTCTCCTTATACAATGGTATAGTCATAGGCCATTTAGAAAATAAAGCTTTTTTAAGCTATCTTTTTTCATTGTACTCTCTTTTTTGTTCTTTTACTCTCCATCTCTCTATTTTTCTTCTCATTTTTCTTTTTTTCCTTTTTAATCTTACTTTCTTTTTCACTTTTTTTTTCCTTTTATCACATCACTATCTTTTTTAAACCTCATTTGATCTCATATGCTTGTCTTAGAGTTAAGAGTACAAGAGTTATTGGCCTTTCCATTCGTATAAAAGGATATTTGTTGATGTATCCATCATGTTTAGCCCTCTTATCATATTACTATAAACATCTAGAAAGTATATGACCAACATGCAAAAGTACTACACCATATATAAACATCATCCTTATACCTACCAATATAAAAAGAAATAAGAACTTATTTATTTACCTTTACCTTTCCATAATTAGTCAACTATTGTAGCTTGTAAGGTCTTGTATATTGCATTACAGGTAAACTCAACCTTTCAACTAAATAAATACTAGAACCATTAGTGCAACTACCATCATGAATAATCATGCTGCATACCTTGTCTTTGATATGACATCTAGTATGAAACATATTATCTGTTTGAGCTTTATCATCCTCCTTTACTTGCACACTCAATGCACACCTTGCAACTATGAGTTCTCCATTAACATGTCACTTTATATCACTTGCATCTTTTAATGGCATAGAATCATCATTTGCTTCACTAACCATCATCTTTTAGGATAACTATGTACTTATTTGGACATTGTAAAGCTATAACATTTAATATTAGGAGTACTAGTTTGAGAATTATTTTTACCTTAGCTTTGGTTGCCTCCAATATTTTAGCCCTTTGGTGTTTCAATCTTAAACTTAGAAATTGGCTTGTCTTCCCTTATAGAACTTTGCACAAACTGTGTAGAACCCTTTCTCTTGAGTTGTCTTTTAACTTTCATAGTTATGTGCACCATATCTTCAAGCTTTATATAATTTTATAACTCCACCATATTTACAATATCTTTATTAAGACCTTATAAGAATCTATCCACGTTTGCTTTATGATGCTCTACCATATTGTCTTTAATCATGGCAATCTCCTTCTCTTTATACTAGTCCTTTACACTCTTAGAGCCTTGTGAAATTCATTGGAACCTTTGGTATAACTCCTTAGAGTAATGGCTAAGCATAAACCTCTTTCTCATGATGGCCTTTATTTTTTTTCCCATGAAGTAATGAGCCTTTCTTTGTTTATCATCTTGCTTAACATGTATTAATCTCATCAAATAAGTACATTACATAATCAATGAATTTAACAACAATGAGTTTTAGTAGTTATGACAATCAAAGACTAACAACACTTTCCTTTCCCATTATAAATAAACATCAAAATTGGCCTTGCCTTACAAAGATGCAATCTTCATCTTTATGCGTCTTAAATTATGATAAACTCTATCTTTATGCATCCTCATTCTTCCTTTATCTCTAGCATGTGCAAATCCACTAAGATTGGCACTCCCTTCATAATCACCTCTATAGTCTCCATCTTTATCCTCCATAGGTGCTCACCTCTCTTGCATTAAGAGCTATTTATTATTGTCCCTTTTGTAGTTGGTTAATAGCAAAATCTTACTTCTTCATCTTATCTCTAATCTTCCTAAACAATAAGTTCATGCATTCAAATTATTTTTGCATGAATGGCAAATCCTCCTCTTCATCTTTATTAGTAGACATGATTGAAACCTATAAAGAATGTTAAAAAAAATCCCACTACATTCTCTCATGTGTTTTTCTCTAAATAATAACACTCATACTCATGTTTGCATATAAAAACTACAAATTTTCTCTAAATGTCCTTTTACCTCTTTTAATTATTGTCTTGAGTTTTTATGGAAACTAAAAGAATAAAACCAAGAAAATTTAGCTTGCAGTAATCTAAAACAACCAATCAACTCAAACACAAATAATGGGAGGGAATAAGGCGATTAGACTCAAAATAAGAAATAAAAAGAAAAGAAAAGACAATTAAGCTATTTAAGATGTTTAAAATACAATATTAAAAAGAAATAAGAAATGAAAATCTTTTAAATTTTACTAAGGCAGTTTATAATCATAAAATATGACGAACAAAAACAAATGAAGATGTCTATTAGTAATTTAGGGTCTCTAGAATAATATAGTAAAAGAAAATAAGAAATGGAAAGCTTTTAGGTTGCTTAAGGCAATTCTCAAATCACAATATAAGAGGCAATTTTCAATTTTCAGCAAACAAAAATAAACAAGAACAAAAATTTGTAGTTTTATGGTAGTAGAACAAGATTTAAGCAAGAAACAATAAAATGAAAATCTTTAGAAAGCTCTTATGCAATTCATAAATTACTAGTATAAAGCAACTCTTAATTTATGTTTTTTTTCTTTCTTTTTTATGCCACTAGATTAAAATTAATTGTAAACAATGATAGAAAGCATAAGAATTTAGAATTTGTGTACAGGAAATTGAATGATGCAAATTAATGAACTTAAGAAGTAATATGCATACTCAATGGTAATTAAGCTAAACAAAGGAAATTAATATAGCAGAGTTAATTTAGAACATGACTCTAATACTAGAGTTGATGCAAACCTCATAAATAAATTTGCAAGACTTAACACAAGTTAATATAGACTGAAGTCCACTTACCTAAGAGAGCTAAAACAAATTTAAAGAATGTTTATGTGAAACAAGAAACAAAGTTATGAGAATAAAAAAAAGGAAAGGCGATGCCATACTCAAAGGAATGAGTGATAAGTTAGTAGAACATCACAAGTAAACTAACTTGATAAATCCTAAAAGTTCTTGAAAGAGCCTAAAAAGAATTCCTCACTAAAGACAAAACTCAAAGAATTATATTAATGATGATTAATTTGGCCATGGGGCAGTACATGTCCTATTTACATTAATTGCATAACATATATTCCTATTTAGAATAGGATAAATTATCCTAATGTGAGTCCAAACTAAATAGAAAGTTGGAATCCTAAATAAAAGAGGAACATTAGTCTAAATCAACTAAAAATTAAAAGTCCTAAACAAAAAAGGAAACACAATCCTAATGAGGAAAAAAAAAAGAATTTTTTTCCTAACAAACTGGAATTTGGCCTCCTTAGCAAAAATAGGCCTCCAGTTCACATGGGCTTTAGTGGATGTGCAATTTAGCCTAAACTAAGTTAAACATAAAGCGACCTTTCTTATTATAAGTTTTTAGTCTAATCTTTATGCTTTAGGTAGCCTATTGGATTAGATAATATGTGCAAACTTTAAATCATGGTCTATAATTATTTCTTCATGATCTTTATGCTTTGATGATAAAGAAGCCAATATCTCTTGAATAAGTCTATTGAATGCCTCCCTCATCTTTTTGGCTTTAGCTCTAGTGATAAGAACTCCATTGATATGCTAAGGATATTTTGAAGCTTTGATGGTGTCTCCATTATTGTTCTCATTATGGACTCGTCATTACCTATATTCCACCAAAAAGACTTATAATAACATCTATGGCATCTAGAAAATTATACCATATCTAAGATGGTTTGATATAATGATTGGATGTCTAGAAATTCCTATGAGAAAAATATTTTACTCTAGTTTCCTTGCCCTAAAGTTAATTTAGATGTTGATCAATCCTTATACCTATTTTCCTAATATGGTTATATTAAACATTTTCATTTCCATGAAGCCCACGCCTCCATCCTTTTTGGATTTACAGAACTTATCATTGCTAATCTAGTATATTTTATCATTATCTTCCCTACCACTCTATTATAATTTATTAAAAGACTATTTATAGAGGAGCAAAAGAACTTGGGAAGCTTTGTCATGGCGTATGATGGAATAGCTAACAATATTGCTTTGATCAGAACCTCCTTCCTATTCTGGAATATAAGGTTAAATTTTCAACTTTTAATTTTTTATAGTATCCTTTCTTTTAAAAATAAGGCAGCTTGCATTATTGATCAACCACACCATAAAGGCATACCAAGGTACTCAACTCTTGTTTTCATTCATTTCAAGTAAAGGATCTAAAGGATTTCCTATCACACTACATGAAGAGTCCTTTTACTAACTATTGTATTAGTTTTTACGTAGTTAATGGCTTGTCCTAAGCATTCACAGTAATTTCAAATAAGAGTTAGCAAATTCTAAGTCTTACTTATATTGTTTTATGAAAAATTAAAGTATCATAAGCAAACATAGAAACATTACTAGAAGGACATGGTATAGAAATTTGAATACCCTTGAGACTACCCTCCATAACAATGGAATTGATTACAATAGAGAAAATTTTTGAAAATCCTAATTTAAAAATATTGAAATCCTAATTTATGTTAAGTTATATGAAAGTGATCTAGCAAAAGTATACAAAATTTTGATTCCTAAACCAACGAATGCATTGAATCTACTTTTACAATTAATCAAGAACAAGAACATAAGAAATTTATGTTAATGGCTGACTCCTCTATTCTTTTAGTACTTGAATATATAAGAAAGGGTTGTAGCAATAACTACTTGTACCTTAGTATGCACAACCTCTACAACTATCCAAACAAACAAAGCTAAAAATCCCAAAATTATTATAGGAGAGGGAGGGTTTGGCTAGGACAAGCTAAATGCACTTTTTGTTCTAACATTTCGAAATAAAAAAGCTTATGATTAATTAGTTAATGAACCCTCGAGCTTTCTTACATATATATAAGAGAGTCTCATCTCCTAATTCCTCTTAGAGAACTTGGTTTCATTGCCAAATTACACTTTAATCCCTATACTTATTAAATAATTATAATTTACTATTTAATTGCAAGATAACATCTCTAATGGAGTCAATGCTCAATCCATTTTAATTTTACCTTTTTAGTTTTTTATGTGTGATCTTATAGGCTTTCTAACTTGTTTGATAATAAATATAATGCATAATTTTTAATTAATTTCTCAATTAATTTAGAACTAAAAAAATTAAAAAATTTAATTTATTATTAATTCTCTAATTGAGTGCCTAGCATACATGTCATGACAAATCAATATAGTTAGGAATGATCAAGATGTTGTAATCAAATACTCTTGGCAAGTTATTTGTCAATGTAATATGGTCCTTTCATTGAATATGTCTTAATAAAATCATAAAATATTGAATATTGCCTAGTTTATATATTGGATTGATTATATTAAGTTTCTTCTTAGCTATTGACTTAACAATGATACATTATTTTACCTTGGGAAAGGATTTTATGGTTAATGCTAGAAGCCAACTCATAAGGCATGTGTTAAATGCTTAGCTCAATGAATCCTCTCTTGAATACTCATATCTTCAATAAGTTATTACGATACCCAAAATATGCCTTATGAGCGATCCTTGGCTAGGAATTAAAGTCATTAATCAATGTATAAGATTCACTTGATAAGAAACTATGATGTTTTTAAGTTTAAGGACTAGTTATACGCCATTCATAAGAATAGGCCAAGATCCATAGGCATTATTCCATATGGCTATTTTTTATTGGTCGTTCATTGAACTTATTCTTGAATAAGCATTTACATACATGTTGTAAGTATCTCACATACTTTTACTTATAAAATCAGTAGCTTCCCTGACCCTTAAGAAAAAAACATATATGTTTATCTCAACAACACTATCAATGTCTAGTCTTGATAGTGCATTGACTAGGAACATTTAATAATGATACTTTGATACAATAGATATCCAAGCTACCTTTACAAAGCATGCATATTCTATGGACTTAATCTTAAGTGTTTTTTAAATAAATTAAATAACTAATATTGCTATATTAATAATATATGAAAGATAAAGAAGCCTTTATAACTTTTAACACATATTACATGAATATTGTTTATTTAGCTCAAGGCCATAATAATAAAAACATATAAATTAATGAGGAAAAGGTACAAGGAGGTGGTATTCCCCTATTTAAAACTTTTGTGGCCTGAAAAAAGGGGAATTAACTCTATTACTAATTCTAGAATAGCTGATAGTAGTAGCACATTGCATTAAAAAAGAAACTCATCTATTACAAAAACTTAATTTTTCCAAAACCAACTTTAAAAATCTTAATCTAATCTTTCATATACTTTATTCAATTTAAGCTTCAAAGCCATGCTCTAAGAAGAGGAGTTAGTAGTTCTTAAGTAATGGAAAATCTCATGAGTGACCATGATATTATCTTGAATTGATATATCTAGAATAAAGGTGATTATGGTAGGGAAATGATTTTGTCTAAGAGGGGTTTAAGGTAATTTGCAAAAGTCTTAAAAATGATTTTATAAACAAAATTAGAGTGTAATAGGACAATATTATGAGACATACACTGTTAGCACAATATGGGTTTTGCTTAGTTTTTTGAAGAGTTGATCACTATATATATATATAAAATAAAAAAGCTCAAAACCATACCTATAATATTTGGACTTATCACCTTCTAGTTCTTATAATGGAAAATACTAGAGAAACTATTTGAACCCAAAGCTTTAAGACTCCTTAACTTAAATGTTGCTTAATTTTAAAATTAGATAAAGGGCAATATAAGCTTTCATTCATCTTATTGGACACACTGAGATTAATAAAATTAATATGAAAGGGGAGGGGCTTTAATAGAGCACACTTAAGTACCTTTACAAAAATTTGGTCTTTTGCTTCCAACCAATTACGTTAATTATCCTTTAACATGAAAACTTGATTCTTCTAAGTCTTTTGGATAGATGATGTAGCCCCCAATTACATTTATTAAGTATGACATTCATGACCAAAAATCCATATGCATAAAGGTTAACTCATCATTCATACACTACCCAACATGTATTTAATATGCACATATGTTAACCCATTTAAAGTTGGTAATCATAAACTGATTTTTGACTAGGTATATGTGACATAAGGAGAGAAAGAGAGTGGAAATTCAGCTGACGACTTGTGCTCTATATGTCTATATACTAAACTTTATGCTCCAAAATGCCCAAACCTTATGTTTCACTATCTGAAAAAAAAAATTACAATATGGTGAGTCGTAACTCAGGAAATAAAAATAATAATAAGATTCTAATGACATAATCAATAATCAATTATTATTACAATACATCATGAGTACAATAATTAGCTTATGCAAGTGCAAATGTAACAAATTATTAGATTTTGTCATGACCTTGTAAGACAAACACTGCTCTCGACAATTCATGTGATTCAAGTGACATTTGATTTTGTTGGACATCATATAACATATGATTCATTTGATTAATAACATGTGTCATAATAGGACATACTGGTCCCCATGCCAAGTGATTTGCAAGTGTTTGATAAGCCGATCACAACATCCTTTTTAGTTCCATATGCAAATGTTCATTCACAATGGTATGGTAAATAATCATTAAGATCATATAATTCTCATTTGATTTGTATTGACATGTGAAATTTTTCATAATTCAATCATATATACATATAATAAAATATAATCACATCTTAAAATCATCACATATGCACATTAGAATTCGATTATAGCTTTTACTTATCTTTAATGTCACCAACATTTATGGTTGGTTTAAAACTCTCTTTTGGGTTCCTTAGTGTGTTGAAATCCTAAAATTTGATACATATATGATTATTGATAAGTCAAAATGAGTTTACAAGCTTTATATGAAACTTTGGTCATGTTCCATGCAAGTGGGTTAAGAACTTAAGCTTATTTTTCTTATATGGCAACCTAACCTTACTACACTCTAATTATAAGAACTCTTCATATATTGATCTAAATGTCTTGATTCTATTTTATACATAAATTAGACACATAATAATACAATATAATCAAAATTTAGGTCAATATAAGACATAAAAAAATATAGTGAATTTTTGAATTCTCCCCTATTTCAATGTGACCATAATCTAAGCAAGTCCTACATTCTTAGCCATATCTAAAATTGTACAAATCCAATTGCAAAACTGATTTACAAAAAGTTACACAACACCTAATGGGACACTTTTTAGGTTTAACAAGTTATCTAATTCTATCTATAAGGTCATCAAAATAAATAAACAATATCATAGTGAGTAGCTTTCAATATCTTAAGAATTAGTCATAATGAAGGAGTAATATCTCCTCAGCCACAAAATATTTACAAAATTGTTTTATAAGAATCTATATGAGACATAAATTTACAACTTTCATATTTTTCACATCACCTAATTCTCATTCTATGGCCATGAAATTCTGAGTAAACCAAATCGATAGGTTGAGTAGGTTTCATCAGGATCATGGTTAGTCACAATAAAAGATGAATATCTCTTCCTACACAAAACATTACGAAAAAATAATTTTATAGAAATTTAGAAGGGATATAAATCTACAACTTTCATAATTTGAACTTTATCTAAATCGCCACATAAGATTATCAAAAAATGTGAACAAAGCCATACTGAGGAGGTTTCAGGAAGTTATAAACCAATCCTAATAAAGGAGCCATAGCTCTTCACACACACCATATTAAGCAAAACTATTTTACGTGAATTTATATTAGGCATAAACATATAAATTTCATGTTTAATACTTTCCCTAGTTCCTTTTCTAGGTTCATGAAATCATACGTGTAACAATCTACTCTAACAACAAAACCAACACAATAAACTCTTGTTTCTCTTAAGCTTAAACTTATATATATATATATATATATATATATATATATAAACTCCACCTATAATTACTCCATAATTCTTATTAATTATGCATTTTTAACATGTTATAAGGGAGGAATTCATATGGTAAGAAGATTAAATCACTTACCTCTTTTTTGAAACTAAAAGCTAGCTTACTTTTTTCTTCTTCTTCTTTTTCTTCTTCTTCTTCTTCTTTCTTTCTTTCTTTCTTTCTTTCTTTCTTTCTTTCTTAGCCCTCACTTTCTTTTGCTATACCCCTCACATTTTTCTCCTCTAATATGCTCCTAAAGGAAGAGAAATTTAATTTGTATACTTACTATAATAAGACAAAATTAAGGTGGCTTACTACCATTGGTTGGAAGTTCAATTTTCATCTTTTAGTCCATCTTCTTAACTCCTTCATCACCTCTATCCATATAATAATCCCCTTGTGCTCTTTGTACTTTGGCTAATAAGTACCAAATCAATATTATTTGAGATATTATAACATGCATACTATATATGATAATTTATCATGTAACCATGTAAACATCACATCCATGTTCAAGTACTCCAAATACAATGGTGTAATTGTTATCATCATGCTTATCAAAAACACATATCTAAGTGATCATTTATGTAATGCATATGTTCACATAGGATTGCAAATCATTTATTCAATGGACATGTTCATATGAGAATGCTAATGAATGAAGATATAGATATTACATACGAAACATGGAAAACTCTATGTTTTGCATTGCACTTAGCTAATTAATCCTTAGTTGCTAAAGCCAATACATTTCCTCCATCTTTTAAAGAGCTTTGAATTGCTTTCTTTCTTCTATTTTGTCTTCTTTTATAAAAAAAACCCTCTATTTAGTTCCTTAACTTTCACCTTTAGTATCTCAATTTATTTTCTATCATTACCACAATTCTTCCTACTCTATATCTTTATCTCATGCCCTACCATTTTTTCTAAACATGTTAAAGCCAATTTGTGGTCTATCCTAAGCCTTTTAAATCACTCTTCCATATTGAGGATATTTTAACCATTTAATCTTGAATTTGAAAGCTTTTTAACCTATTTTGAAAGTGAAAAGAAATCCATAATGAGTGGATAACAATTAGATCCCAATAAAGAGCTACTAAAAATATAAGCTTTAAGGAACATTTCTCTCCATTCGATAGTAATTAAACTCTTACCCAATCTTTCTCAGATCTTGTTATCCCAAATTTTTTATTATACCAAGTGAAAAGGCCTTCCCCCTTTGCATTTCTAACTCTATAAAACCACAATTATCCTAAAACTATAAAATGTCTATAAATTGACTCATTTGAAAATCCCTATCTCTTGACTTATCAAGACACTACTTATATTGTTAATCCCTAATACAAATCCATATAGTTTATCTTCAAGTTAGCTATCTCATCCCATAAGATTCCTTTTCTAGTGGCTGATGTGTCTTTGTAAATACAAGTGACTCACCATCTCTCTCTTATCCTCTTATTTTACACTACATATGAAAGTAGTGCTCATATTTGTAATGAAGATCAACCAAACATCTGCCATTCCACTATAGGCATAAACCCCTTACTCTCCCTTCCAATTCAACATATTCAGTAAATCCACCTAACCATCTTCTAATACAATCCAAAAGTTTACCTTTTTGGTTAGTTTTGATGATAAAAAGCTAAGCTCAATTGATAATTAAAGTGGAGCTTTGAAAGAGTTTAACTATCAAGATTTGCCTAAAACCCTGATAGTTCTAAGAGAACACTCAGGGAGAACCTAGTGGTTGTGTGGTTGCCACAACTACCTTAACATCATTTGGATTTTTTATGACTATCATCTAAAGATCATTCTTTGCCTTATTGAGTAAATGTTGTTGAAGATGATGATGCCTTTTTAGAGTTTAATATAGCTATATATTTTAGGTTTTTTTTTGAAATTTTATATCCAAAATTTTATTCCACCAATCCCTTAGTTATCTCCTCTCCAAAAAAGAATTAATAGATGTTAGAGATGAGGAGGAGAGAAAATCAAAAACTAAAAGATAAATATAATCTAAGGATTGAATGAGAAACATTAATGGTTTTAGGCTTTTTAACTAATAGAGAAACTAAAACAAATTTAAACTTTTTCTTTTTGTAAGAGGGATGGTCTTAATGGTGCTGAACTGATAGGATGGGATCCTTAATTTAAGTTATCAAGTTAAAATTAAGGTCATATTAGTTTAGTTTTGGGCTAGAGTCAAGAGGTTGGCTAGGAAAGGGTTAAAATGTCTTGATGTTAGGAGGAATTAGGACCAAATGCCTAATTTGGTATGGAGGAGGGTCAAATTTAGGCTTTAGAAATACGTGGGCTAGTTTCTTCACTTGGAATGAGGGATGTACAAGTTAGTGAAATGATTATATTAGAACGATTAAGATTTGACTTGCTCTAGTCCAAGATTTCACTATTCTTTATCACCTTTTCAGACACTACAGTTTTCTTTTTTCATGGAGATTGACTTTTTTGTTCCTTAATTTTATGACCTTTATGTTCCATCATTTCCTTTTCCTTTATGGTTAAGTTGATATTATCCCATTCATAAGCTCAAGTTCCATTATTCTAGCTTTTGATGCCAATTTTGGATGGATTACCTATTTAGCCTACCTTAGAGTAAAGCTTTTTATCCAAATTTCGTATTTCAACCTATTGACTTCTCTACTAAATCAAATTTCTTATCTTAGGAGAACCTATAATGTTGTTGAAAATGCCTTATCTGACTATAGGAGAATGTTTGGCATGCTCCCATACTTAAAGTGGACCCATTTTTATTACAGTTATTGTTAGGCTTAATTTATTTATAGATATTTGGTAAGATTTAGGCTTGATTTACTATTAATTTATGTTTAATTAAGTTTTTTTTAATGATTTGGTGTTATTTTCCACATCTGAATGTTTTATATGTGTTTTAGCTAGTTTAGAGTGAATTAGGACCAAAACAGAAAAAGCTAACGACTTTAAAGACCAAGTTAGAAATTTAGACATGCGCAGACGGGAAGCACGTGGTGTGCCCATGACTGTGACTTCCCTTATCCTGATAAGAGTTAAAGGTTGCGACCTAGACACTTTGTAATCTACTTTCTTGCTTATTTTAGGTCTTTAAAGGAGTATTTAAAGCCAACTTCTAAGGTTTTCAAGAGAGTTCTTTTAGGCACCAAAAAAAGGAGTTTTTGAGAGAAGAAAACAAGCTAAAACATGCTTCAAAGTGAGATCAAGTGCAAGAGTTCAAAGATCATTAGATCAAGAAAGAGAAAATAGAGAAGATCTATCAAGACCATCGGGAGATTTCATCATTCCTTCCCTTATTTCTTATTTCCATTGTTAAGATGAAGCTTTTGCTTTTAGATTTGGCTTGTTTTGTTAATATGTTAAACTAGATCTTTGATATAAGAGCTTGATATAGCCATGGATAATGAATGATTGGTTTATGATTTTGATAACTATATTGGAATTTTATTCTTTTGCAAGTAAATGGTTCTTTATCATAATGCTTATGATTGTTTGATCTCCAATTACATGCCTTATGTTTCATTTATAGATCGAGAGATTATAAATTGAAATATACCTAAAATCATCTACCTTAGTTTAATTGTCGAGTAAAGATACCCGCTTGTCTTATTGCTATCACTTCAACTAGTACTTAAGTTGATGAAGTAACATATTCCTAGTTCACATCGAGAGATGGAATTGGAGGAATGGTTACATATTAAGTGACATCTTAAGAGAGAGCCTTAATAACTGGAGAGACAATTAATAGATACAACTCTTAATCCAATATAACATTGAATGATTAATGATTTCATGACTTTTTAATGGTGAGATCAAGGTTTTAAGTGTTTTACCATAAAGTTTTCTTTCTCAATTGTTCTTGTCTTTTTTGCATTTAATTGTTAGTTTAGTTTTTTATTTCATAAGTAGTTTAGATCCCATCATTAATATTTGATTTCTAGATAAAAATAGAATCATTACATTCTAATACTTATTGCCATTATCTATATGGGATGTATCTGCACACACCCTTGTGCATTATATTACTTTGATTATTGTCCTCTTGCGGTTAATTGCAATGTGGTTTAAAGAATAAATTGAAAGAGAAAAGATAAGTAGATAACTTAAATTTATTGACTGATTTAGAACTGCATTGCATGATTTGATTTCATATCGAATGTACGGATTAAAGAAATCAGCACCATTGTTAAGGACACGATACTTTAATATTGGAAGCTTTGATTCAATTCTTAATCTAGAATTTTTATTTTCTTTTTATTTGATTTTAGGTGGAAAATTGCATGGAAAAGACTAGGAATTTAGACCTAAAAGAGAAAGATTTAGAACCTTTTGATTTTGATATTAAAAGAACTCTTAGAGTAGGTATAAGGAGATAGAGATTGGAAGAACATAATAGAAGGAATCCAATGGAAACAATCAAGAGAATGAGAGGTCTATAAGGGATAATGGTGTACCAATGCTTAAACCTGGAGTTATTAGACCAACACTTAATGCTAGCAACTTTGAGATTAAGACAACTATCATTCTAATGGTGCAAAATAATTAGTTTGGAGTTTTATCATATAAAGGCCCATACATTCATAGAACAACTTTCTTGGAGATTAGTGATACTTTCAACCAAAATGGAGTTTTTAGTGATGTTATTAAATGGAGATTATTTTCTTTTTCATTTAAGGACAAAGTCAAGTCATGGTATCAGTTTTTAGCTCTAGGTTTGATTACCACATGGGAACAACTTTCACAAGCCTTATTGAATAAGCTCTACCCTCTAGTGAAGATGGCTAATTTGAGGAATGACATCTTTTCTTTTGCTCAAATGGAAGGAGAATCTCTTTATAAAACTTAGGATAGATTCAATGAGTTGCTAAGGAAGTGTCATTACCATGGTTTATCAAAATGGCACATTCTACAAACTTTCTATAATGATTTGAGTCCTTAGCACTTTAGATGCTACTACAAGTAGAGCTCTTATGGAAAAAATAAAGGATACAACTTATCAATTGCTTAAGGAGATGGCAACAAATAGTTATCCATGGTAAAACTAAAGAATTATGCCAAAAAAGGTATCAGGAGTTATGGAGGTCGATCAATTAACCACTATGCAAGCCCAAATAGTTTCCTTATCTAAGCAAATCAATGTTATGAATTATAATACTATTTCTTCTTCAAGTATGCAAATAACTACATGTGAGCTTTATGTAGGAGGTGGTCATGTGAGTATTGATTATCAAGTTGGTAATCCATTGAATTCTTTAAATGTTGAACAAGTGAAATTTTTGGAAAATTTCAATAATAGACAAGACAATAATCCTTATTCCAATTCTTACAACCCTGGTTAGAGGAATCATTTAAATTTTTCTTAGAATAGGAAAAATGCCTTGAGACCACAAACACCCCCTAAGTTTTCAAACATAATAGTAGTAGGAAAAGAAATTAGGTTTGAAGGTCGTGATGGAGTATTTCATTGCCGAAACTAATAAGAGGATGGATGCATAAGATGAAGCTTTAAACAAGTTAAATGCTAAAGGTGATCAAATTAGTAAACATCATTCTTCATCTATTCATGCATTAGAGGTACAAGTAGGGCAATTGGCAAATTCTATGTCATCTAGGCAAATGAGGAGTTTACATTCCAATTCGAAAGTTAATCCTATGGAACATATAAAAGCCATCACTTTGAAAAATGGAAAAGGGGTAGAAAATAGAGTTAAAGAGCCTAAAGAACAAGAAAAGAAAGATACAACTCAAGAAAAGCCTAAGAAAAAATCACTTGGAGCATAGAAGGAAAGAGCTGAACAACTACTAAAGGTTCAAACTTATATGCCTCCCATCTCATTCCCTCAAAGATTGAAAAGTAAAAAGGATGACAAAACACCTAAGGATTTTGCCAAGTTCCTTGAAGTTTTTAAGAAGATTCACATTAACATTACATTCCTTGAAGCATTAGCTCAAATGCCTTATTATGTCAAGTTTCTTAAAGGCATAATTTCCTACAATAAGAGGCTTTAGAAGTGTGAAGCGGTGACACTCATAGAAGAACGAAGTGCCATCTTACAAAATAAGCTTCCTTAAAAAGTAAAAGGTCTAGGGAGTTTTACTAAACCTTATGAAATTAGTGAATTATAATTTAATAAAGCTCTTTGTGATCTTAGGTCTAGTATTAACTTAATACCTTTGTCTATTTTTAATGAATTGAAAATAAGCAAGTAAGCTTAAGGAGACAAGAATATCTTTATAACTAGTGGATAGATCAGTCAAGTATCCTGTAGGGATTGTTGAAGACATTCTACTCAAGGTGGATATTCATCTTTCTAGCAAATTTTGTAGTGATAGACTTTAAAGAAGACTACAAGATACCACCATCTTAAGGAGACCATTATTAGCAACAAGAAGAGCTCTTATTGATGTGGGGCTAGGAAAATTGACCTTGAGTGTGGGGGATGAACAAGTGGAGTTTGATGTTTATAAAGCCAAGAAAATACCAATAATAGATGAGAGGTGTTAAAAAGTAAAAGGTTGAGGATGATAAATGAAAAAGAAAGAAAATAACAAGAAGAATAAGTATTGGATGGGCATGGCAATCACATTGTGTGATGCGATTTCTAAGAGGGCCAATAGGTATGATAGTACAACTCTAGATTGAGGTTATTTCCTAGAAATTAAAATCGAGATGGTCGAAACCTTTTGTAATAGAGAAAATTTATTCATATGGAAGAATTGACATTAGAAATCAAAAAGGAGAAATTTTCACAGTGAATGGACAATGTCTCAAGCCTTACTATGGTATGGAACCAAAGAAGCATAAAGAAGTCCTTCACTTCACCACTGTACCTGCTAAACGAAAAAAGAGGGTCAAGTTATAAGAATGTAAAATAGTGCTCTTGGAAGGCAACCCTAGCTTTTAATTTTTCTTACAATTTTAGTTAAGTTTTTCTTTGATTAATTAGTATTAGTTAAAATCCTAAATAAAAGTTCTTCACCTTTTTGTTAGGTTGCTATGGAGATGATGGAAGAGAAGAAGGATATTAAAAACAAGCAAGTCAAAAGGAATGCCAAATAAGGGTAGTAACAATTTTTCATTGAATATATAATATGTATTTTGTGTTACAATGTTACTTGTCGTAAACTTTTGCATTCAAATGTGTCAAAAATGTTTGCTATATTATTTTTATTTAATTCCATGTCGAATTGTTAATAAAGATGAAGTTTAATAATCATTTGGTTAGGAGAGTGAGTATAAGCTTTTAGGTGTTCTAGAATGACTTAGTCCACAAGAATTAGGAGAGGAACATCATCTATAACTAGAGGAAAGAATATCTACTGTCATATTTTTCCTTTCTTATTGCATTTGAGGAACAAAAAATGGAACCCATCTAAGCCAAAGTGAAAGAAGAGCAACCACTACCTCTCCCACCACCCTACTTAAAGCTTCCTAAACCCAAAATTCCACCTCCCTTAACTAAATCTCTACCCCTAAATAAGCAACAACCTTTTATTATTACCATAAACTTACTTAGAAGAAGGTGAGTTTCTATGTTGTCTTAAGCTAATAATAGCAATAGAGTATAGTGTGAAGAGAATTCCATGTTTGATTGAGGTGGAGCCATCATCATCAAGTAAAGAGGAGGAAGAAGGAGGAGAACCTATGGAGATATGCACATCATCATCAAAAAAAGGAAAAGGGAGGCCACTCAAGGCAAAGAGGGGTAGGGAAAGTCCAAGGAAAAATTAGATTTGTGTTTTTGTATTGCATGTATCCTTTAGATTTAGTTTTTTAAGCTTTAAAACTTTACATCTTTTTTTTCTTCAGTGTGTTTATCTTTAATTTTGAATTGTGATAATGTTGATTAGGAGTTTTAATGTTCAATTTCAATTTTAATATTTGTTTTGTGTTTGTTAATGTTGATTCGATGTTTTATTTGTTAATGTTAATTTGATGTTTTTATGTTTGATTTAGGATGAATTATGCAATATGAAAAGCCCACATTGATGCATTTTAATCATTGTTTACATGTTTGGAATGTGCTTGATAAAATTTACTATTTAGTAATTAATTTTAAGTAAATTTAAGCAACTAAAGGTGGGCACTATAACAACTGTGACCAAAGTTGCAAGTTGTGACTTGCCCAAGTGAACTAAGTATCAACCAAGTTGTAGGCTACGACTCGAATTACGACCTACGACTTATTCAGACTTTAGATGGAGTGTGAACAGTCATACATATGATAGCCTCATGGAATGTGACATTAAGGGAGTTTTTAAAGGGATTTGCAACCTAATTCATATTTCAAATGTTCTCACCTAAACTCCAACCCTTTTGCTTTATAAATAAGCGTTAAATCTTCTCACTTTCTCTCATAATTCAATTCAAACACTTCTCTAAAGTTTGAAAACAAGTGAAATTTTTTGGAGCATTAAATTTCTCTCTATCTACTAACTATTCTTTTGCTTATTCACTGTTCCATAACCACCACCACCACACTATCATATCTTTCATGAATTCCAAATGGCTTTAAAAGCATCTCCATCAAGGAGGAGGGGAAAGTAACCACAAAGGGAATTAAGAGACAACTCATCCAAGTTTGGTGCTCCTTTTTTTTATTTATAATGATGAGGAACGTGAGAGATTTCTTTCTTTAGATGCTAGAACACATGTTGCATGTAGATTTTTGTATGAGCTAACTTTAGTATAACTAGAGGCCATAAATAAGATGAAAGATCTCTTAAATAGGTTGGGTTGGGTAAATTTTGTTTTCACACAAAATCCCATCTTACAAAAGACTCAATCTTGAGTTTCTTTTCAATAGTGCATTTTGAGAATGAGCATAAGATTTTCTATAGTTCATTTTGAGAATAAGCACAATATTTTCTTTGTCTTTAAACATCAATATACAATTGACTAAACCACCATGAAAGATGCATTTGGCTTTTATAAAGGGAGAATGAGTGATCATCTTAAAAATTTTAGTGCCAAAGCATTTTGGGAAATAATTTCAGGTCAAAATGGAATAAATTTTCATCAATCGTTAAGTGAACCATAAAAGATAGATGTTTAGTGATCCTTCACAAGTTTACAGGTTGCACCATCTTTAGGAAATTAGAAGCATCTAAAGTCTCTAAACAAGAGATTTTTCTTATATGGTATGCTCATAACAATTTGAAAGTTTTAACCACTCATTTAATCTTTCAATAATTGGTTGGGTTAGAAAAAATCCTAGACAGGTGATGGGCATAAGACATATTGTAATGAGTTTGGCTATGTTTTTATGTGGTTTTGACCTAAATCAAATGGATGAGCGAACCTCACTCGTTATACCACCTTTCACTTTTATGACATTGGAGAGAATGGGGATTTTGATAAGTAAATTTAGAGAACCTAACTCACAAAGCCAAAAAAACCTAGAGGAAAAAGAAGTTTAAGGGGATAATGAAAAAGAATAGGAGGAAGACATTTATATTGTTCCACCTCCCAACACTCATCCATAAAAGGGAGGAATTAGTGCATCTCAAAAGGGGTCGTGGAATCTAATTCTTCAAAGACTAGACACTATAGATATAAGATTGGCAAGGATGGAGAGAGTGCAAAAACATCAAGATTAGGCAATACTTTGCTAAAGCTAACATTGGTTTGCCTTTTCCATCAGATACACCATGTTGCATTATGTTTTAGAGTTTGTATCTTTGGTTTTGGTTATTATTGATGCTAGTTTGTTTGTGATGTATTACCTTTGTGTTCTTGTTATTGTCTTTAATGCTTTAATGTTGTAAGGTGTTTATGCACCATTATTATATGTTTTTAGTTTGAATGAACAATATATGAAGGTAAAAGTTAATGGGATTTTCTTTTGCATGATTATCAATTAGTTAGTTTTATTTGTTTATTTATTTTTATTTCTTTCACTTGGCTACTTGATTTTTCTTGTTTTCTCAAAAGACCAAAAGAATGTAGGCTATAAGAATGAAGAGAGTTAGATGCAATCAACCTTCCATCAAGATGAGAGGGAAGTATTTCTTTCTATACTATCTATCCTATCTTTTGTGTGTTAGAATGCATGTCATTGTATAGTTAAGTGTAAGGGACAAAGATTGTGATCTTATGCTTGGACCTATATTATACTTACATTGATGTAGTTTAGTTAAGCTTTCTTTAATAACCACTATGAGTTAATATGAAAGAGATACAATTCTTAAAATGAATTTGAGATAAATGAATTTAGGGTTAGTTGTTAATTTAAAGAGTATAACTTATGAGTTTTAGTTGGAATGTAATGAGATTGTGTTTTACATGTATGTTAAAATAGGTAACTAGATAACTATGAATAGATATAATTATATGAGCTTAAATAAAAAAGAATTGTTATTTTACTTTGTTAATTAATAATTATGAAGTAGTTTAAGAGATATGATTTAGGAATGATCAAATTTAGCTCAAAAGAAACAAAAATAACTACTCTGTTCTTTTTAGGATGCTTAGTAACAAGGGATCTTCAAGGCCAATGTTGATTTTTGCTTAAAATGAAAAACTAAAAGCATGAGTATGCAAGCAATTTGAGTGAAGTTATATGTTGAGTAACCAGTGCAGTCATCACCAATGTTTGTATTTGCGTAAAAAGACATATAAACTCCTTGAAAGAAAGAAAGAAAATAATTTGCTAAAAAAGATTAATCCTCTTATTTGGTACATCTTTTGCAGTACTTAGGTGATTATTATTACAATCATAATGAGGCTTTATATGTTTTGTAAAAGTTATAAAAGTTTTTGCTATTTATTCTTTGTTACTTGAGGACAAGTAATAGTTCATATATGGTGTAATTTGTTAGGTTTAATTTATTCAGGGATGTTTGGTGAGATTTCAACTTGATTTAGTGTTAATCTATGTTTAGATTAAGTTATTTTGGATGTTTTAGTGTTATTGCCCATATCTGGTTGCTTTATAAGTGTTTAGTAAGTTTGGAGCGAATTAGGACCAACATAAACAAAGTTGACAACTTCAAGGACCAAGTTAGAAATTTGGATGCATGAAGATGGCAATCACATTGTTGCGCTCGCTACCAAAGTCTTAGGCTATGATTTTCCCTGGCCTAATGTGAGTCATAGGTTGTCACACCAGTCGTAAGCTACAATCTAGACACTCTGTAAGCTACAATCTAGACACTCTGTAAGCTACTTTCTTGCCTAATTTTAAGGCCTTTTGAAGGAGCATTTAAAGCCAACTTCTAAGGTTTTCAAAGAATTTATTTTAGGCACCAGAAAGAGGAGTTTTGAGATAAGAAAAAAAGAGAAAACACACTTCAAAGTGAGATCAAATGCAAGAGTTCAAAGATTCATTGGATCAAGGAAGAAGAGTGGAAAAGATCTATCAAGACCATCAAGAGATTTCATCTTTCCTTCTCTTATTTCTTATTTCCATTATTAAGATAAAGCTTTTACTTTTGGATTTGGCTTTATTTGTTAGTATGGTAGCCTAGATCATCTAGGACGTTAATGTAGCCATGGATAATGAATGATTGATTATTTTAATGACTATATTGAGATTTTATTCTTTTACAAGTAAATGGTTTTTGATCTTAATGCTTATGATTGCTTGATCTCTAATTACATGTCTTATGTTTCATTTATAAATTGAGAGATTATAAATTCAAATATACCTAGAACCATTTTTGTTAGGCTAATTGATGAGTAAAAATACCCACTTAACCTATTACTATCACTTAAAGGATTGCTTGAGTTAATGAAGTAACGTATTCCTAGTTCACATTGAGTGATTGATTTAGAGGAATGGTTAAACATTAAGTGACATCTCAAGAGAGAGCCTTAATAATTGGAGAGATAATCGATAGTTGCAACTATTAATCCAATGTAGCATTGAATGATTAATGATTTGATGACTTTCTAATGGTGAGATCAGGTGTCCTAAGTGTTTAATCATAAGGTTTTCTTTCTTAATTGCTTTTGTCTTTTTGCACTCAATTGTTAGTTTAGTTTATTTTTATTACACTAAAAGTTTTTATCACATCTTTAATATTTGCTTTTCAAATAAAATCATCACATTCTAATACTTATTGCCCTTGTCTTTGTGTGACGATATCCACACACACCATAAGCACTATATTAATTTGATTACTACCCTTTTGTAGTTAATTTGTAATATAGTTTAAAGAATAAATTGAAAGAGAAAAGATAAGTGGATAGCTTGAATTTATTGATTGATTTAGAACCATATTGTTTGATTCAATTACATACTGGACATACGAATCAAAGAGTTACCTCATTTGATATAGAACCCAAAAATAAAAGGATTTAAAACATTGAATGAGACTTCAATTCTCAAAAAAGGTATGGAAGTATCGACTTTAATGGTTGTTTACCCACCTTTAATGGCTTTCAAAAAAAGACCCAAATCTATTGAATCATAAATCTAGCATTAGTCTTATATGTGAATAATTTAGTATTATAGACTATTAAATGATGTTAAGCCTAATTCAAAGTGATTTAATAAGGTTTGGGTAGTTTGATTATCCAATAAAGTGTAAGCCTTTGATGTGTAAAAACCTAGGATAATTTCTATTTTGTAATTGGTAAAATAGTGTGAGCGCCTCGAATTTTTACAGCTAAGCTCAAACAAGTGGAATCTTGCTTGTGACTCCTACCTTTTATCAATCATCAGGGGATCAAGAGGATGGGGGCATATACATCGATAATAACCCTTAGCCATGCATGCAATTAGATTAACAATAGGTCCTTGAGGCCTCACATAGGATAAAAGCACCTTTTCCAAAGTAGTGGTCAACAGGGGACAAAAGCAGAACAATACATTGGTACCATCCCTAAGTGAAATATGGAGTTGTCGCCCAACTTTGATTAGGATAAGAATTCAGGCAAGGACAAATTGTGAGCTTACTTAAGTCATTTAAAAGGCCTAAACCATCTTTACCCCATCAGAGATTGGGTTTAGAAGTTACGTATGACTTAAAGAAGAGGTTAGACGTGCCCAAATCGCTCGAATATAGGGATTCAGCCTTTGAGCAATCAATGGTTCATTTTTATACTTTTCCTTTATTAATCATTTCCTATTTATCCACCTAGGCACAAATATCTAAATAAGTCATTAACCATAACAATACGATATGCAATGCATGAATGATATGCAACATGTAAGAAAATAATAAATAATATATACAAGGCGGGGATGGGGTATATATATATATATATATATATATATATATATATCCAAATGGTGGGATTATCATACAATGAACTTAAATAAATAGAAAGCATGCATTATCATTCTTTCATTCATATTCAAACATCAAAAAGGGAGTGGAGGTCATGCATTCATGGTAAGGGGATTATCATGCATATCCATCACTCTATTCATTCACATCATGCATGATTAATTGGGGATGGGATTATGCAATGTGGCAAAGGGGATAAGCAAGCATTGTCATTCATTCCTCTATACTCAAACATCAAAAAGGGAGTAGGCGTCATGCATCATAGCAAAGGGGTCTCATACATTCATCATTCACACATCATATCATTCATACTTAAGCATCAAATAGGGGTGGGGGGTTATGCATCATGATATAGGGAAGATATGCATTCATCCATCATTCATGATCACTTAGGGTGACTATTGAGACCAACTTATGGTCTTCCTTAAACACTACACCTACACCTAAAAGAAGAGAAAGTTAGTACGTGAAATAAGCATAAATGAATCAAATGAACTTAAAGCATAAGAAATAAATACAACACATATTACCATCTCTCCTATGCAATAGGTGCCTAGATATGAATCTAAGTCCATAGTATCACATTTCCACATAACCATCTAGTAAGTAAACATAATAGAAATGCATAAATCATGAACACAAAAAGAAGAAAACAAGCAATGCAAGACATTTGAAGGTTGTGGAATGGCCGAAGGCAAAAACTCACCATAAGAGGGATCTTAGGATTGATTAATCCTCACCCTATGTAGCTCTAAAAGAGCATGACATCCATAGCACTAATAACCATAAAGGAGGGTTAGAATGAAAATCGAAAGGGGAATCACATAACCAAAATACTATTGACATGTTTATTAACACAAACAAAACCATTAAAAAAAAGGACTTTTAAGGTCATTGGAATCCCAAGTTCCTCACTTGGTCATTGCCCTAAGATGGTTAAAACAAAATCAAACACCTCATTGAAATCAAATGAACGATCCTAAGAGTTATTGCTTAGTATGATAAGCAACCAAAAAATAATATGAAACATAACCAATACTCTATTTTTAAGAGGAATAGGGGTCTTAGGTTATTAAACCTCTCCCTATTCTGCCACTAGAGTCAGAAAATATCATAAAAAAAGCTTTAAAAAGAAAGAAATTCAAAAGAGGTGAAGAAAATAGACTTTGTAAAAAAAAATTGTCTACAAGTCAAACTGGGTTGTACAACCTAGGAAAATAATGCCTTCGTGTGTTTCTATGCACTCAGAGGCTGACAAGTTTAATGTATTTCTCCAAAATGCTTAGGGAATGCAGAATAATAAAGAGAATAGCTCTAATTATACCTTGAAGTGAGTTGGAGTGAGTTAGGGTTTAGGGTTTCTATGTTTGAGAGGTAATTTTAATAGAGTAACCTTAGGGTTTCAAGCCTCCTTTTCCTATTCCAACGAGGGATATTTATAGGTGTGGGATAAGTGCATAAGGGCAAAAATGGTTCTAATTGCATCATAGATGTGACCAATCATAGAGAGGGAGATGAATCTCCTGGAATTAGGGTTTGCATATGGGTTGTATAGCTAGGTGTGGGTTGCACATCCATCTGTTAGGGCTGTATAGCCCTAGGGTTTATAGGGGACCAATTCCAAAAGGTTCTCAAAACTAGGGTTATATAGTGGTTTGTACAGCTCTAGGCATGAATGTACAAACTTGATTTATAAGTTGTATGACCCTACTTGATGGGTTGTCCAACCTATCAACGTTTTGGGCTCGGTTGAGTTTGGTCTTGGGTTTGATCTTGGGTTTCTCCAAGATATCATAGGGTCTTTCATCTCTTTCTTTGGTAGTTCCCTTTGCATTATGGGGACAAATTTGGTGATTTTCATTATTAGGCTTTACATCCAAAGGTCCAAAATCTGATGTTTGCAAATAGGAATTCTAAAAGATAAGAAGAAAGTTATTTCTACATATAGTGGTGATGGTCCTCAGGTCATACATATATTTTTGTTTTATTTTTTGGCATCCCATCCCCTAAAAGAAAACTTAGAAACAAAATTAAAGGGGCCTCTTAGGAGTACGTATTGATCTGGAAGATCAATCGTATAGCTCTGAATAACTATTGGTCACTATGGATTCAGGTATTCTTTCATTTAACCCTCTTTAATTTTTTTTGATAATTTAACATGACTTTTAAGGTTTATGTGATGGTTTTCATAAAAAAAAAAAAAAAAATCTTCTAACAAATGGTATAAGAACCTCTCATTTTAGATTATTGAGAAATTATTTCTCTTATTTGTTTGATGAATTGGAATTTCAGGAATTTATTATTGGATTTATATATTATTGTTGGGAGATCTTTTTGGTTGATTACTCTTTTTTTTTTTTTTTTTTGGATTTAGTTTTTGATGAATATAAGATTTGGCTATTGTTGATTTTAGCTTCCTTAATTTTGGCTTTATTCATATATGTATATATGTGGTTCGTTGATGGATTTCATGAATTAAAGATTTTGATAGAATTTGCATATATGTATATATACATGCTGCAAACATGAGTTTGTATGACTAGGTGTTAATAAAATATTCTAGCATAATTTTTGGATCCTATTTTTATTTATTTTGTTGGTGTAATTTTAAATTCAAATATTAGTTTTTTATATATATTTTAAGGTGAATTAATCGAAACAATATGTCACCAAAGTGATCTCTTGTGAAAATTAAATTTTCTTGAAATATAAATGATAAGATGTGTGTGATTTATGAGAATATTGATCGGCCAAATGAAGATCATATTTGACAGAATTGTATGTACACTTATAATAATAAACACATGATGATTATTTAGTTTTTATATAAATAATAAATTGGCGCAAAGAAAAATTTATATATTCTTATTGTTAGTGTTTGATTACTACACCAAGACATCTCTTACAAATTAATATTTTGTCCAAAGATAAAATATTAAAAGAGTGCTCCATATATTGAGATGGGATTTACCTTTATTTTGAATTTATTGTTATGATATTTGGTTTCAAGATTTATGTGAGCTTGTTTTGCTTGTTTATTATTCTTTATTTAGTTATTACTCTAGCTAATACTATTGCCAACATCAACTCAATTCTAATTTTGAATGGCTCTAACTTCAAGTCATGGCAAGAGAACCTCTTGATAATTCTTGAAGTCATATATCTTGACCTTGTTTAAGGGTTGATTCTCTTCCACCTCTTATTGTTGAAAGTACCTTTAATGAGAAGAGAGATAAATAAAGGTGGGAGATATCGAATTGAATGTGCATGATGATTATGAATATGACCATTCCTGAAGCATTTAGGAGCATAATATCTTAAAAGATTATTAAGACTAAGCAGTTCCTTATAGATATTGAAAAGAGATTTGTCAAGAATGAAAAGGCTGAGATAGGTACACTCTTAACAAACTTTCATTTCAATAAGGTATAAGGACAAAAACAATATTAAGGATTACATCTTATAGATATCCCATTTTGCTTCTAAACTAAAAGTACTTAAACTTGATCTCTCTGAGGACTTGCTAGTGCATCTGATTCTTATATCTCTTCCAACATAGTTAACCAATTGAGGTGAGCTATAACTGTTAAAAAGAGACTTGGTCTGTGAATAAGCTCATATCACACTATGTTCAGAAAGAGGAAAGATTAAAGTAAGATAAGACAGGAAGTGCTCACTTGGCCTCAACCTTCAAGGACAATGACAAGGGAAAGAAAATGAAGAAGGATAAGGAAGTTACATATACAACACCTTAAAAGAAATAACAAAATAAATCAAGTGAACTAGAAGGTAATTGTTGTTTCTTTTATAAAGCTGAAGGGCATAGCGAGAAGTAGTGCACCAATTATCATGCATGACGTGCTAAGAAAGGTAAGCTTTTTAATATGGTTTGCTCTAAACTTAATTTAACTTTGGTTCCTAGACAAACTTAGTGGATGGATTTTCATGCAATAATTCACATCAATGTGTCTGTGCAAGATTTTCTTAGTTGCTGAAAGCCAAATCATGATAAAAGATACATCTATGCGATCGATGGAAAGATAGTTAAAATAAAGGCAATAGGGAAATTTATATTGTTGTTATTAAAGACTATAAATTATTTAAATCTTGATAGGACATTTATTATACTCTTTTAGACATAATTTAATCTCTATTTCTACTTTAGACAAATCTAGTTATTCTTGTCTATTTAAAAATGAAAAATTCAAGTTATTTCATCATTATTTTAAATTATTTGGTTTCAATTCTTTATCAAGCTATGATAATCTTTATTTAATGAATACAATTGCTTTTAATGAATCCCTGCAATTAAGTATATGGTTTTCTTTTATCATTAATGCGTTGGTTTTGAACAATAGATTATTATGGCTTTTGGTTGTATTAACTTTGATTATTCTTTTTTGTCGATACTATGGTCATTATTATTGTTGTTACTTTGTAATAATCTCATTATTTTCTCAAGCAGAAACAAGTGTAGTTAGAAAAAATGAAATAAAGTTTGAGATGGAAATGGTTAATATATAAAAATCTTTGAATTCACAATACTTAATTATTGTATAAATTTATTTATTTTTATGCTTTTAATATCAAGTAATAGTTGCATTTATTTCTAAAACGAAGCGATTATTTATGAGGTATGAGAAAATTACTTGTGGTATTTTGAGTTAATCACCTTGCAATCAACTGTCATAGCTAAATTTATTTCCTGTGAATGATACAGAGAAAGGAGAGCCAAGGGCATTTTGTAATGCTTTCTCTTAAAGAAGAATGCTAAGTTTGGAGGTTTAATCAAAGTCATCCATTGTTACTACATAGGATTCTTTATCATTTTAATGGTTTTTTGGACTACATATTAGCTCTTATTAGTCAATATGTAATGTTCTTAATCTGCATAATTAACAAATTACTTTACAACAACATATATTCAAAGGCCTTTAATTGTTTTGATATTTATGTAGCACCATTGTTATTTAATTGTAGTTTTAGCATTTATGGTTATTACTGCAATATTTTGAGATATTATATCATTATACTCTTGAAATATATAAATTGTCTTATATATAATTATTTTCTTATCATTGAAAATCTTAAATTTTGAGTATTTGAAAAAGAGAATTAATTATTCCTACAACAAAGCGGGGGCTTTTAGCTAGTTTTAATATATAATCAAACAAAAACTTTTAAATTTATAAACTAATATCAATTCTTTAAAAATGAGTTTTAAAAATTCTAAATGAAATGGAAAATTTTAAATTGTCTGAATCTGCTTACTGTAAAACATAAGTTTCAAGTGAAAATAGCAAAGGTTGTTATCTTTTTTTTTTTTAAAAAAAAATAAATTATCTCAACATTTTAATAACCCTATCATTATCATGCACAAATTTATTTTTTAAAATTGAAAAATCTAAAATTAAAATTGAAAAAGAGCACATAAAATCTAAGCGCGAAGCAAGATCATGGCTTAGATGTGACATGTTACAAGCATAAACGAGAGCACATAACGAATGAGAACTCTCCACGTGTGATTCCTTTATACGAGGTTTGGTTTACTTTAGCAAATGCCAAGGACTTCGATGGAAAAATTTTGGCGGGAAAATAAATTCAAATAAACAAGGCAAAAAAACCCTAGGCGGGCGACCCCATCAGTTCCCTCTGTCCAACACTTTCTCTCTAAAACATTGTCTCTCTGTGCGCTAATTTTTCTCCTCCTTCAATTTCTGTTGGTTAGTTCATCTCTGTTTTAGTTGTTAATGACGAATTTATGCCCATTTTTTTTTCCTGATTATGGTTTTATTTGGTAATTCTTTTATGCTTATTTGATTTTCTTTTCTCATTTAATTTGCAGGCCGGTTGACAAATTTGCAATTCGGTTTAAGTTTAATCGGTATGCGTTTTTTTTTTCCTTTGATTAGTACATGATCTGGTTTTGCAAAGATTGTAGATTTTGTTGTTTCAAGGGTTTCAGAATATGTGGTGTTCGCTTATTTTTGGGGAATTTTCAGCTGTGTTTTGTTTAAGGAACTCTGTAAATCCTGCGTGTTGGGTCTCCAACTGATGATGATGGCTCAAGTTATTTTTTGTTTCATTTTTGATTGAATATGTACATATAATTTTTTCATTCGTGATTGAATGTATAAAAGGGGGAAAGTTTTAGTTAGTTACTTAAAAGTCTAGGATTTTTTTTTTTTTGGTTTTCTTTTCTTTGTGTTTTATTTACGGAATTTATGAAAAGTGTGTTTCAGGTATCAATTGATGATGATGGCATTAAGTTATATTTGGTTCATTCTTGATTGAATACATAAAAAGGCGAACTAGTGTTCAGTGTTGGGGTGAATTGAAGGAAAAGGTGGGGAGGGAAGCATGGGAAAAGTGTCTCCAAAGGATAGGGATTCGAAAACCCCCAAACAGAAAAGGCGGTTGCGGAACTCCAGCAGTAGGTATCTGAAACCCGGTGCTCTTGCTCAGCTTCGCTATAGCAAGGCTTCAGCTACAAAGTCGTGTACAGATCTTGGGAGAAAAAGGGTTGCTGTATTTGCTGCCGAAAAGGCAGTGGAAGAAGATATCGTGATTGAAAATAAGGTTACTAAAAAAAGTCCTTTGATGTTATCCCCTGTAGATTTACTTAAACAGAGTCGTTTTGTAAGGACGCCAAAGACGCCTCGAGCTGAAGATTCCGAATCTGAGTCTAGGCTCGAGTCACTTCCCATGGATTTGCTGGTAATAAGTTTTCCTAGCGACCTCATTTCCATGTGTCTATGTGTATGTTTGTGTTTGCTTTGATATTGTGATGTAGAGAATCACATACTGATTTCCTTGCCATTAAATGTGTTATTATGACTTATATTTGTGTCCTGAATGTGTATAATGGTAAGAATACTGAAATAATAGTGCAGATGCCATCAATCCATTTACGCTGTTTTTGGTTTTAAGATTTTCTTCACATGTGGTTGATATAATGGGCATTTCTTTTATATTCTTATCTTTCTTCTTTGGTTTCCCTTGAGTATATTATAGTGAAAATCAAGATGTATCCCCCCTTCAGAAAGTTGTTAACTTGAATGAAAACTTGAACAGGAGTCTTGGAAATATCTAGTAACGTGAGGGGATTACGCTGTTTGTTTCACAGAGCCGTAAGTGTTATTGAGATATAAATTTTGTAGAATTCTGTTAAGTTGAGGACATTGTCTTCTAGTTCATGTTTTCAAGGAGGGTTAATTCTTTTATTCTCAATATATTACCAAGATGTTATTGCAAATGTCGTCTGGTTTACTCAATATGTTAGTTCAGATTTGTTGCTTCCAGCTGTTTGTTTGTTGTTTTTTTCATTAAACTCTGCTTTTCAATTATGTATTTGTGACAGCTTTCTATTTTTTCTGCTTTTAAATTTTCTTTGACTTGGTTGTTTGATACCTGTAAATCGACCGTAATTTTCCCTTATTCTTTCCAAAATTGCAACTGCTATTTCCCAAATTAAATCTTGCGTATTGATTCTTATTTTTTCTTATTTTTGAGGTTAAAATACTCTGTCATCTTCATCATGACCAATTAAGAGCGGTATTTCATGTATCTCGAAGAATTAGAAGAGCAGTAAGTCTCTCATTCTGTGTGTGTCTGTGCAGCGTGTTCACATGCATTTACAGTTGCTCACTTGCACCATATATGTTTGGTTGAATTAAGTGTGGGTGAACCTGTTATTTTTGAGTAGGTTTTATTTGCGAGGCAACTTCACTTTAATTACACAACACCAGATAGCTCTCGACAGGAGATGTTGAGCACGATGACCCCACGGCCTACTGAACACTGGCCTTTCCTCGGGTGGGTATCTGAAATTGTGATAAAGTCTTTTTGTGTTTTTTCAAAATGCTCATCCTGTTCCCTTTTTTATTGATTTTGTTTGAATAATTACTGCAGCAAGGGGGATGGGAAGGCCACTTGCATGCCAAGCCCACATACCCCAAAGGCACCAAGGCATGGTCTTCGGCCGCCTCGCATCAAAATCACTGAAATGAAGCAAATTGCTGCTGTTCTCTTCCAAGATTCTGCATTCTCTTCAAGATGCATGGTGCCGTCAGCTTTGTCCAAGCCCCTATGCAAATCTTTAGCTTCAAACCGGGTTCTATTCTACGAGGATGAGTTATGCCAAGCGGTTGCTCAGAATAAGCTTCGTTGATCCCCTTCCCATTGCTGTTCCATTGTGTATAGTTTGTTTCCTATCTCTATAGGTAGTCCTAGTTAGGAAAGGAAGTATGCAGTTTTGTAGCTTTGCTGGGTTAGTGGAAGGACATAATACGAACTTTAGGTTGCATTAGGAGTTAAAAAGATAAATGTGCAGCTTTGGGAATCATATATTGGAAACCGGTTACTTGTATATTTCTATATATGTTTGAAAGAATGTGTTCTCAAAAAAAAAACCTAGTATGCCAAGTTACATGTACTAAAGTTTTATGATACGAAGTGCGCTTAATATGGAAGATCGATTTTCATGTTTCAGCTTTGTTATTTCTTTATTTCTCTGTTATCTAAGACCTGAGTCTCTTTGAATACGTTGTATTGAGATCTTGCACGAATTTGCATGCTTTACATCTTTGAAAATTCAGAAAGTTTAGGAGTAATTATACAAAGTGAAACCCAGAGGCTAGAGGTGCGCTGTCATCTTTTTTTGCTCGTAACAACAGTATATTTCTGTGCTGTTAGCATTGTGAAACTAGCATAAATTGCACGAAGGTTCATTGGATTATGTTGGTAACATATAGCTGCAATTTGTTGCCAAAATAGCCATTTGTTTCCCTCTACAAGTGTTTTTTTCTTTGAAAGGCCCTCTAGAAGTGTCGGGACTTGTTCACAATATAGATTTAGCGTCTTCGAATACATACATTTCATCACCATTTATTGAGAGATTATCAATCTTGAAGGGGGTAATTTTGTGAACGCCTTATCTGTCTCCTATTTCATAACAAGGCTCAGAAAAGTTTGCTCTTCTCCTTAGAGTACCAGAGGGGTAAGAATTCGGTAAGCTTTCTCGGATGGAGGGTAACTATCCCAAAATACGTACTTTGAAGCATCTTTGCAGGTGTGCAAGTCATCTAATCAATTACACAGTATGCTGACCTCTATAGCTCCCGTGCCGCAGCATCCTTTCGTCTCCACTTCAAACCCTGTTTCCACAACAAAAACTTACCATTTTCATCCAGGCTATTAATGGCCATAAAGAACTGGTGTCTTAGTAGAACTGTAGAAGAACTAAACCAAAGTTCAGTGCTTTTAGACCCATGAAGAAAAATGATAGTGAGTTCTGATAAATTACCATATTGAGCAGGGCGTTGGATAAGGGAAAGTAATGGATTGTAGATATCAAAATAGACGAGCCTAGCATTTAGAAGCTCTTTATTGAGAGAATAAGTTGCGGAGGCGAGCTGGGCATTGAAGAGCTTTGCAGCTTCATTGGCAGGTTCTGAACACTCCCATATTATGCCTCCATCCAGAGTTCTCTGCGACGGCACGCACCCTATTGGTGGTAAACCTATTATTCCAATTTCCCCTGCTCCTATTCCGTACAGTTGCAGTCAAACTTCAAATCTATTAACCATTCTTTTTGGCTGATTTGACCTATAATTCAAATCTATTTTGATTCTTTTAATTTTAATAAAATTAATTAAAATTAATAAAATTTTAATAAATTTAGATAAATTTTAAATTAATCAAAATATAATATATATTACGTGATAAAATAAATTAGCTGGCATGAGTTATAAAAAAATTAGTAAAATCAGTAAATATTAATTAACATCAATTAATATTATTTTAATTCAATATTATAACGTGATGTATTATTTTATTTTGATCAATTTAAATTTTAGTTATATTTATTAAAATTTTATTAATTTTGATCAATTTTACTAAAATTAAAAAAATTGATTAATTCTATCAAAACTCGAAAAAAATTTATATTTTAGAAATCAATAAACTTTCTTTTTATTCTTATGTCTTTCGTCAATGTTCTAAAATTTTTATTATTGATCTAAAAGTTCAATGATGCCGTATCTATCTCGTAATGTAATAGATAAAGATTCAAACTCTTTTAAATATTTTTTACATGCTCTTGGTATGTATTATTTTCATTTATTTAAGGTAATTGTATAAAGATTAAGAAAAATATTAATTTAAGTCTTATTTATAAGAAAAAAATAATTACATATGACTAAATTATCTGTTTATTAAAATATCACTTTATTAATTTCCTTTTCATAAGAGACCAAAGTAAAATTAAAAAACTAATTATAATTTTTTATTTTTTAAAACAATAAATAAATAAAATTTTCAAAATGAAGGATAAAAAGAATCTGAAGAAGTAGTATATTAGTGTGGGGCTTGAGAGTTGGAACATTAATAAGTCTAAAAAGCAGTCTTAATCTTAAATTACAGTCTTGATTGACATTTACCATGTGTTTGGCAAAATGATGCAGGAAGGAAAACAAATAAGGAGAGAAAATAAATTTTATTTTTTTTCATGTTTGGATAAAAAGGAAGAGAAAGAAAATAAATTTATTTTCTCTTGTTTAGATAGCCAAATATGGGAGAAAAGAAAAATAATATTTTATACATTTCCAATTTTACCTTTTCTTAAAGAAAACATTTGAATATATAATTGTATTGTATAATGATAAAAAATAATTATTTTATAAATTAATTGATTTTATATGAAATTAAAATTTATATAATGGCAAATAGAATGTTAATACGAAAAAAAATTCAAAAAATTATTTTTTATATTTGAAATGTTAAAAAAATATATTTATATATTGAGTTATATTTTTTAAATATTGAAATGTAATAAAAATACTTTTTAAATATTTTTTAAATATTGAAATATTATTTGTGAATTGCCGAGTGAAGATGAGAACAAATGAAACAACTTTGGTCTCGGTAATTTGAGGTGAGCAAACAAATGGTTCGGTAGGTTCGGTTCAATTTTTTGCCAAATTTTAATAAACTAAATTTTTTATTCTTAAAACTGAACCGAACCAAAATTTTTTAAAAAACCGAATTAAACGAACTAATTAAACTAAAATTTATGTGTCTATAAACCGAACCGAATTGATCTTATAAAAAGTTTTGTTCGATTTATTTTAATTAAATTACATATATTTTAAATTTGGTTCTATTCAAATGAGTTTGATTTATTAATTACTTCGGTTAATTCAATTTTCTTTTGTTTTCTATCTAAAAAGCCAAACCAAAAAACAAAAAATCGATTTTTTTTAAAATTATAACCGAATAAACCAATTTTATTAAAGGATCAAACCGAATCGAACCAGCATGGTTCGATCTGATTTTTGCTAAGATTTTGTAATTTTTTACATTGTTTAGGGGCAGGATGGTCATTTCAGCAAAATATTCTCATTCTTCTTTTTTTTTTTTTTCTCTTCATTTTGAGGAGAAAATGACAGAGGAAAATTTCAAATATTTTCGCTCTTCTCTCATTTTTCCTTCCTTTCCAAACAATGAATTTTATCTTTTTTCTTTTATTTTACTTCTTTATTTCCTTTCCCTCTTAATTTCCTCCCTCCCAAACACCCCTCTTAACAAGCATCTGAAATTTTCATAATTGTACTAAAAAAAAAAAAAAAAAAGATACAATCAACTTTATACTAGCAGCATGAAGAGCATTGAGATAGTGAGAGTACAGGGCCCCTATTATAGTTACATAATCAAGTCAAAATGGAGTGGAAATATTATTAAGGTTGAACTTGATTCAATTACAAAACTTAAAATTTAAAATATAATTCCAGTTTAATTAAATTTTATTTCAAGATTTAAATCTGACTTATAAAAGTATATGACATATTTGAGTTCAACTTAATTCTTTATATTAAAATTTTAAATAGTCTCAAATATGAGTTCAAGTAAATTTAAATAAGTTTCATTGCGCTAGAATCTGCACGAATAATGTAAATATATTAAATTATATAAAAAATAAAATGATAAGGTTATTAAAAGCTCAATAAACTTTGTGAATTTTTTAAATAAATTACTTTTATATTTGAATTTGATAATAGATGATTGAGATTTAATTTTAGAATGTAGCTACTTATTTCTTTAAAATTTAAATTTATTTTTTTAATAAATCTTAATCGTTCATTTGAAATAAAATAATAAAAATTATTCTAACATGATATGTTATATTGATCAAAATATAAGAGGATTTATGAACATTAAGTCAAGTTTTATATATATATATATATATATATATATATATATATATATATATA
>CATIWR010329898.1:0-17304 GCA_949677035.1 Omphalea diandra | reverse complement strand
TTTACTCCAGAACTTATCAGTATAATAGTATATGGTTAATTCTAGGTTGGTTGGTTGGCCTTGTCCCACATAAAACAGGCTATATCTATTTCATCCAACCCAATCATTAATTTTACAAATGTGTACAACTTTTTTATTTCTGTGAGGAAAAAAAAAAATCATCCCCAACACATTCCATTAATGCTTCCCATTAATGCTTGATTTGGAAGATCTTGATAGACAAAAATTTGCCCCACAAAAATTTGGCTCCTACCTAACATCTAATTTATGTGAAATGTTTGATTTTTTTATCCACATACAGCGATTTAAATTCATCATTCATCTGTTAATTTTGAAAATAATAAAGATATTTTTTATAAATAATTATACGATATCTATAAAAAGTAATTTTGTGATATATATAACGCGAATATGAACTCGATCTTTATATTATTAATAATGAGACATTAATTTAACTCTGAAAGTCATAGTTTTATTTTCTCTATAAATTTTCTTTGATAGTTTTATATCATCATCAATGGTAAAGATCCTTAAGAATGAGTAAAAATCAGACTGACCTAAAAAATTGATCAAACTAATATTATTTAATCGGTTTAATTCGGTTCTTTATCAATTCAACTTGATTATAAATTTAAAAAAAAAATTGGCTTTTAGTTTTCAGTTTGATATTTTATATAAAAATTGAAAAAATATAAATTATTAATAAATTAAACCAATTTAAATCAAACTAATTTAAGATATGTATAATTTAAATAAATCAAATTAAACTGAACTAAATCTTTATAAGTTTGGTTTGGTTTATAAATATATAAAATTTGGTTTACTCGGTTAAGTTTATTTAGTTTTTTAAAAAAATTTTGATTTGGTTCAAATTTTAAAAAAAAAATAGTATATTTGATTTTGTTAAAAAACTGAACCAACTGAATACTCACTCCTAAATATCATCAACAAATATAATATTATAGCATGATATAAATTGAAATCATATAATATGCCATAATAAAATTTGAAAGATAATGTCTAATAATATATCATCATATTATTAAATAATCAATCTCAAACTATCTAAAACTTCTTTTTTTTAAAAAAAATAAACTCATAAAAGAGATAAAATAATACATCTAAAGGAAAAAATTACCACAAATAATAATAATTATAATAATAATAAGATAAAGCAATCTATTTTGTTAAAAAATAAAAAATAAATATAAAATTGTTTGTTGTCATAAAATATACCTACAATAGTTCAAAATAAATAAAAAATTGAAGAAACGAAAAGAGGAGAGACAACTTCTCCTCATTCGAGTTAAATGGATCACTATCTTCCATTTTCTATCATTTTAAATAGGAGTGTAAATGAACTGAGACAATTCGTAAACTATTTGGGATCGACTCGAAAAATATTTGTAATTGACTTTAGATTAGTTGAGCCGATCTTTAGCTCAAGCTACTCGAGTAATCGAGCGAGTCAAATTCTAGTATCAAAATACTCGACTTAAAAGACTTGTGAGTCTAATCGATTTTAAACATATTTACAATATTACCAATCAAATTTAATTAATTTATGCATAATCGAGTTTATTCGAACTTAATGTAGCTTATTTGAACCTAAATTTCAATTTATAAAGTTTATAAAAAAAAATTATCTAAATAAATGAATATAATCGAACCAAGCTCGAGTATTTGAATACTTGACCAAATTTGAGTTTAAAAAGATCAAGTTCGAGTTTCGAATTTTCAAGTCGAGCTTGAGCTCGAACCCAACAGGATTTGACTCGACTCGGCTTGATTACACCTCTAATTTTAAAGGGAAAATTGGTCTAAATTTTCATATTAAAAATTAAGAAGATTTGTAAATAACAATGAAACTAAGTGGAATGTATTGGATTAGGAGAATTAAAAGTTTTTATAGACTTTAAAAATTTAGGGTATTTAATAATGACTTTGAAAAACTTTTTAAAAGTTATGAAGTATTCAATAAAAACATTTAAAGATTTTTAAAAATCAAGAGAGTATTCAATAAGAACTTTAAAAACTTTTACAAAAATCTATAAAAATCCAGGTGTATTTAATTACAATTTTATAAATTCCTAAAAGTCTATTGGTATTCAAAAAATCATTGACTTTAAAAGTAATAGAATTTTATAGATTTCGAATGACTTTTTAGAATAAAACATCTAAAAAATTCTTTTTCACATTCTCTTAAGAATTTTGCAGATTTTGAAAATAAAGTTTTTGAAAGTTATTCATAAATTTATAAACTCTATAAAAATCATTAAAAAATCTATAAACGCTATACAAGTCATTCACGTAAAAAAAAAGTTATAAAAGTATTAATTGAATTAATCATTTTAAAATAATTTTTTCCTTGACTCAAAACCTATATCTAACTTTTAATTATAATAATAATTCTTCTTTCATAACAGCCATTCTTTTATTAATCACAATTTACACATTATATGGTTATAATTTAATAATTTTTATATTTCAAAATTTATTATAATCAATATTAGTATAATTATTAATTTCAGTCTCAGAAATTAGTTTTAAATCATTATTTATTATTTGTCAAATAATCGTATATAATACTGTCACATATTATTAGTTTACATTATGTTATAAAAACACTGTAATATAAAAAAATTATAAATAGAAAATTAGAAACATTAATTGTCATATAAAAACTTTAAATAGGAAATTAAAAAATCTAAAAAGTAAAAATTTTAAATAAAAAACTAAGTAGTATAAAAAATATGAATAAAAAATTAAAAAAATCTAAATATAAAAATTTTAAATAAATTCTAAATAGAAAATTTAAAAATTTAAAAATAATATTTCTAAACAGGAAATTAAGATTTAAATTAATTTATTGATTATTTAAATTTATAAGTATATAAGAGCAAACGACTATGCAACAAATTATTAAAAAATATTTCATTCAAATTTAATAAATTTTCTTTTAAATAATGCCAAATAAGTTTGAGAGTATGAATCAATTGACAATTTTTTTATAATAATTACTTTATATATGTATATATAATTTTTAATTATATGTTAATTTTATTTTTATTATGATATTTTTAATATTATTTATTTGATTGATTGTTTATTTCATTCAGATTTAATAAATTTTCTTGTAAAACTATTTTATATAAGATTAAATGTATAAATTAATAGATAATTTTTTTTATAATTACTTATAATTTTAAATTTTAAAAATTTTACTTGACTATTTTATTTTCTCAACTATAACTTTATAAAATAATAATTATGAATTTATTTCTTTTAGTTGATAAAAATAAATATTATAATTATTTAAAATTTATTATTATAATCATATTGCGCAATGCGTAGGTTTTACAACGTGTATATTATCAATTTTAGTTTTAAACTATTATTTGTCATTTGTTAAACAATTGTTTATAATACAACTATGTGTTATTAGTTTACATTATATTATTAAAAAAAACTTTCATATCAAAAAAATTCTAAATAGAAAATTAAAAGTATTAAGTGTCATATAAAAAATTTCTAAATAGTAAAATAAAAAAATAAAAGTTCTAAACAATAAGCTAAAATTATATAAAAAAAATTATGAACAAAAAATTAGAAAAATCTAAAATATCAAATTTTTTAAATAAATTTTAAATAAAAAATTAGAAAATTCTAAAAAAAAATTTAAACAATAAACTAAAATTTAAATTAATTTATTGATTATTTAAAATTTTAAGCATATATGGGCTAGCAAAAATATAACAGATTATTAGAAATTATTTTATTCAAGTTTAATAATTTTTTTAAATTATGTCACACAAGATTAAAGGTATAAACTAATAGACAATCTTTTATTGTAACAACTTAATATATGTATATACAATTTATAAATTATTTATTAATTTTATTTTTATTATTAAATACTCGATATTATTTATTTAGTTGATTTTCAAGAATTATTTTATTTAAATTTAATAATTTTTTTGAAACATTATATAAGATTAGAAGTATAAATTAATAGATAATTTTTTATTACAACTACTTTTGTACATAATTATAAATTTTAAGAATTTTATTTTCTTAACTATAAATTTATAAAATACTAATTAATCATTTAATTAATTATTTATTTATTTAATAAAAATAAAATATCAAATTTATTTAAAATTTATTATTAATTATATGTACTATTAATTATATGTTGTCATTGGTCTCAATTTATTATTTATATCAAATATTATTTTATTCCCGATTCCTTGTTAATTGTCTAAATTTTGCATTTTAACATTATTCCTCTTTACGTTATCAAATTATAATTAAAACCTCAACCAACATCTATGAATAATTTTCTTTATAGCAATGTATTGCAATTGTTTACTAAATTCATGAAAATATGATCAAACTAACTAAATATGGTCATTTTCCCACTATTTTTTTTTTCATTTTTTTGGAATAATAGCTCTTATTATCTTTTAGCTAGTGTTTAGTATAAATAAATTTCATAAGTTTTGATGGATTTTCATTTATAAATCTAAATTTAAAGTGTTTGATATAAACAAAAATTCATTTAAAATTTTATTCATTAAATCTATAATTTTTTTTTTTGCTTAGAATCATTAAATCTATAAAATTGGTTATAACTAAATTAATTCTATCAAATTTAATAAAAAATATGAAAAAAAATGTGATTTAGCATTTTTTTTATTTGAACTATAAAGTTTAATTTGTATCAAAATAGTATTATATGATACACATCATATAATCATATAAATGATAAAGCATATAAAGATATTTAAAATGCTAGCATTACATGATGACATGATATAACACATCAGTTATCATTAACTTTAAAAAAATATATCTGAAAAAGTATTATATTTTAACATTTTTTTATTGGAACATTGAAGTTTTGGTTTTTATTAATATAATATCATGTGTTATTGATCATTCAAAAGAGGGATAAATTGTCTAAGTTCGTGATGTTAATGTTGCAACACAAAGTGACTTTTGTAAATTATATTTTTATTAATTACACTTCAAAACAGTGAGTTTTGATCTATAATTTTAAATCTTTGAAAATTAACAAAAAGAATATCAAAACTAGGCATAAAATAAAAATAGTTTGAAACTCAGAGTTTAAAAATTTTTTTTTTTATTTTTTTGATTGAGAATATCAATGTTTAATATAATATTATTTTATTTAATTATCTTCTTTAAAAAAAGCTAGCTTGATAATAATGATAAGTATAATGTTACATTATTAATTTTTTTTGAATTACTAAATGCAATTTGATTCATTATTTTGATTTATAATGTTTTATTTCATCATATGAGTGAAATCTACTTTTAATCTGTATAGGAAAATATAATTAAAAAAAGCTATGCTATCAATTTAACACATCAACATCATAAATAGTGTTGGTTGATTTATCACTCATTTTACCAACAACACGTAACACATAATACAATATTGACACAAATTAAAAACTTTAATGCTCATATAAAAATATCAAATCATATAATATTTTTTATATTTTATTTTTGAATATATGATATGTCATGTGATGTATCAAGGTAAATTTCACTAGTTGATATATTACGTCATCTTATCATTTGATGTCATTATTTAAACAATATTATAATCTTATCATTTATGTGATTAATGACGTATATAACAACATATTATTTTGATATAAAATAAACTTAAAGTCTAAAAGAATTGCTAAATCACAAAGTTTTTTATGTACTTTTTCTTGTTAAAATTTTCAAATTAATTTTAAACTCATGGGTTTTTTTATTATGATAAAAATATCATTCATTTATTTTTTTTCTATTTTCTCTTTTTTCTCTCACATCTTTCTCTCTTTCCTCCATCTCTTCCTCATTTCAATTTATCTTTCTCTTTTTTAATATAAAAATTAAATTTGTCCTTGAACTATTTAAAAAGGTTTAATCAAGAATAAAATTAACTATTTAGTCTAATTAGGATACAATTCTTATTTTAAGCTTATTTAAAGATAAATTGTAATTGAGAAAATACATGACCATAATAAACATATAAAAATTAATTTTTTTATTTTATTTGTAAAATATCTTAAATATTTTTTTTGAAAAATTCTAATCTTACTCTCTCTCTCTCTCTCTGTCTCTTAAATATTTAGATAAACTTTCACATTTGTGACCTCTTCAGAGATATTAAATTTACTAAAAGTAGTAAAAGATAAATTCATAAAATTCATAACGACATATCACAAAATATTACAGATTATAAAAATTTTTTTACATAAACCTATCCTCTCTCTCTCAAATATTCACTATATAATTCTAAATCATATATCGAATACAATAGATACTTTGATTACCTCAACACCAGCCCATTTATTTCTCTCTCTATCTCTCTCTTCACCACTGTCTTTCACTCTGATAATCTCAACATAGACTTATATTTACAATACTCCATAATGATAAACAATGATAATCTCAATATAGACTTGTATTCACAACACTCTATAGTCATAAACAATAAAAAAGAGCAAAAGAACCAAATAAAAGAGGGCAACAACAAATTTAAGTTGAGGATGTAGATTTGTAATGATGAAAAGAGGGAAACATGTAAAGAAATACGGTAAAATTAAAGTGAGAACTACTATGATGGAATAACTAGATTCAGATTTTGAAATTCAACTAATTAATTTCTTTCACTTCTTGTTTTTTACACACAAAATTTCTCTCTCTCTTTATATATATATATATATATATATCGTGGCAAAACTAGGGAGCTCTCTGCTCACCGGTGAGGAGGGATTCATAGCAAGGGTTCAACCTTTGACATGGTGAGCGAAAAACCATGGGGATAGAAGGAAGAAGAAACTCTCAAAATTCTTTTTTTTTTTTTTTATTTCTCACACTGAAAATGACTTCATTTTGAGTAAGTGAAAAATAAATAAAAAAATTTTTGTCACTTACTCAAAATGATATTATTTTGAGTAAGTAAATAAATTTTTTCTATCACTTACTCAAAATGGTGCCATTTTGAATAATTAACAAAAGAAAAAAAAATATATATATATATATATATATATATATATATATGAGCAGATTAAGCCTGTCCCCACCCTCCATCCAAAATAATAATAATATTAAAAACTCAATCCTTACACATCATCAGACTACCCCTGCACCTTCTTTTTCTTATGTGTCTTCGTTTAAGCCAAAAATACTACCATTTTGGCAAGCTTATACCTTTTTTTTAAAAAATTATTTATTGTACATGTTATTGAACAAGCCAAAACATAAATGATATGTACTATTAAGGTTAGCGGCGCTTTGTTACAATGGAAAATCCTGTTACAGATGTTGTTGCTACATCTTCTACACAACCCTCTTCTTCTTCCTTAACAGTTTCTATTCCTCCTACTCCCTCTTTTAAAAGATCAACCTCTTCTAAAATAGATTACCTATATGAACTTAGTTATATCCCTAACAACCAAAAGATCCAAGACACCAACATACCCTTCCTAAACCCTTATGATGCTTTCTAGAAGAATAAAACATCTTGGACCAGATCCATCAAGTCCCTCATAAGACAAACTCCCAAAGCCATAAAAGAATATGTACAGTCTTCTAGTTTTGACCAGTGTTCAATCCCAGCTACGAGAAAGGAACAGTTTGTTACTCTTGAGATACCTCCTGAGTTTGTCCAATAATGGGTTATCCAAGGATATACTCATATCCATTTCGGAGCTATTCATATAGTTGTCAGCTACCATGGGAGAAAAGGTCTACCTGTCTTTGCAAGGATTGCCTTGCTAGATAACAGGTACTTGGAGTATCAACATGTCGTGATAGGAATGATAGAAATGTCACTAAATGCAGGATCAGTGATGTTTACGTTATACCCCAACTTTAACCTATCACTAAAGGATCCACATGTTTGTAGTGCCCTAAAGGTACATATCCAAATAACTGGAGCTTCTCAAGTGGCCTCGGCTACAACAACCACTTTGCACTGTCAAATGATCTACAGGATCCAAAATCACTCTATTGATCTCTCACTCCTATATGAGAATAAAGCTTTGATGATAGTGGCAGATATGCAGAATGCATCAACATGCATCCATATTCCTTGACAAATAATGAGGAATGAACTCCTTCAGTTGTTACCGGAGACATGGGTTACAAGTTATGAAAAGATACATGAAAACACCCAGCCTATTCAGTCAACTAAGCCAACTTACTATCAAAAATCGGATGGCACTGTTGAAGCAAGATTTGCTAGAACTCCTCCAACAAAGAAAGGTAATATGTTCACCATACAGTTCATGATGACACCTAATGAACTAGAGTTAAGAATGCCAGTGGTCTACTTTGAGAACAATGGATCTCCTATCTACCCATTTGAATTAAATGATCATTGTTTCTTTGATGAGTGTAGATGCGAAGCTTGGTTATATGGTTCTGATGATGAAGAAGAAGACATCAAGAAAGCAAGAAGAAAGAAAAGCTGTTCAGAGACATCTATGAAGAAAAGATATAAGGATGACGATCCTTTTATTGGATTACTTGGTGAATCCTCTGGGAAGTATGATTACATTGTCAATTATGGTCCTATTCCTCAAGAACTTCCTTTCATACCAAAACAGCCCATTCACCAATAACCTCAAAACCAAACACCACTACCCTATTCCAGACAAAGCATGAAATGGGTCCCTAAACACCTAGCTTACCACCAAACCCTCAAATCTATATGTTCCAACCTACAGATGAAGATTTTCCTCCATTACCTGATTAAACTAACCTAAATACCTAGCTTAGGACCATGGCTCATATTAAAAATCCCACAAGAGTTGACTCTAAAGGTGTACCTTTAAGCATCTCTCTAGCTGAAGCAGTTCTTAACTGACAATCAACCAATGCACAGGCGCAAAATCGAATTCTTAAAAACATAGAGTCCAAGGTGGATAAGGTGTCTCAACAAGTAAGTAAGGTGGATGACAGGCTCAGTGAACATTAACGAGATGTTTATGAGTTGATGATTCCACTCCAAGTTCAGGTTGAGGAGAAGCATAAGGAGTTCATGCAATTGGTATCTCAAATGGCTCAGACAGAGGAAATTTGAAGGAAAGTTGTAGAAATTCAAAAGCTGAAGTCTCAGCTTGAAAGAATTGAAAAAGACTTTGAAACTGCCAAACACAAATACCCAGATCCTTTTCATATACCCTTACCAAAAGCCTCACCAATTATCCTTCCATCACTACATATTCCTACCACAGAAGAACTTGAACACCATAGCCTTGCAACTGACCTTTTCCATAAGAAACTTAAAGCTGGGTAATTTTCAGTTCAGCCTGACCCAAAAGATTCATCCATGCATACCACTACATCCATTGAATTTGTATAAAAGCCTCCAATAAAACCATCAGAAAGCCAAATGATGAATCCAATCCATTCCTACCTTGACAAAACCCAATCTATACCATCATTTTCAATGGTTGATTAAAAAACTAGGGACTCTTCTCAATCCTCAGAATCAAAAGAAGAGACTGATTACTCAGATTCTTCTGATGATGAAGTCCCTACTCAATTCATGACAGATCCTCCTCCCACCGCTCTTTCTTATATAGTAGATCCTCCAGTAGATGAAATGGAAACATCTACTACTCAAAACAAACCTCTCACTAATTCAAGCAATTCTACTGGAGGTCCTTGGTTTATTCTGGAAGATATAAGCCCTACTTCATATAGAGATTATTTCCAAGAATTTAGGGCTTGGATAGATTCGTAGATGAAAAAACCATAAGCAGTCATTCAAACAGTTCTTGAAAAGTTCGTTAGTAGAATGACAGGGAGGTTCCAGGATTGGTATACAGTCTTTGATGAATACTCAAAACTAACTCTAGTACAGAGTCCAGGAGTGTCTGAGTTCTTAGAAATTTTATATGCAGAATTTGGTGGCAAGCCCCAAGAAAGAAATGACATTATCAGACGAGAGTATTTCCAAATGAAGTGTTGTTTCTTATTGAAAAAGGATTTTGATCTTCATTATCAAAGGATGGCCAAAAAGTTTTATCAACTAGGTGGTTGGACAAGTCCAGATTTGAAGGAGGCATTTATTACCTCTTTACCGGATCTATTGACCACCTCTATCCATTAGATTATGAGACAAAAGGAGAAATCAATTAATGATTACTTTTGGTGAAATGTACCAGTTGATGATACAAGGACTCAAAAAGTTGTGCAGTGAATACAAAGTAATTGTTTAAATGCTCGACAGACAAAATAATCTTTCGCTGAAGAAATCTTGCAGAAGAAAGGATTTGATGATCAAATGCAAAGGAGATGAAGGCACCTATGTCTATCCCATTAAAAAGAAGAAGCATTTCTTAAAACTCAAAACTAAGGGCTCAAGTTCAAAAAAGAAATGGCGTTACTTCAAAAGGAATAAGTATCAAGGGAAGAGAAAGTCCAACAGATACTATATTTGTGGGAAAAAAGGACATTTTGCTAAACGATGTCCTAACAAGCCCCAATAGGCAGCCAAAATGATTCAACAAATTCAGATATCATCTGCAGTAAACTTGAAAAATGCAGATGTAGAATCTTTTTTCTCTGTTGAATATGAACGCTCGGTTGAAACAATCTTCGCCATTCAAGACACCTCTTTTGAGGATGATGAGCCTAGATACTCGGGAAGCTATTCTTTAACTTCTCTCACAGTAGCTCCTATCAAAGAAATACAGCTTGAAGAAGATCATCCTATTCCTTTAGTGTTTGCACAAGTCTATCTAGAACCTTTCTCAAAGCCAATTAAGGCTGTGGCCTTTATAGACATTGGAGCTCATATTTCAGTCATGAATCTAAAAGTCCTACTGGCCAAATATTATAAGCCTTACAAGAAATATTTTAAGGTTGCCAATAGAGAAATATTCCATACAGGCCTCATTACTACTAAGCCTGTTATTGTTCAATTTTTCTTGGACTGCAAAATCCATGCGAAGTTTCTTGGATCCTCTTTGCCTGATAAAGAACTTGTAGTGGGCTTTGACCTTTATTAGAAGTTGGCTAAGTTACGGGTTCTTCCTACGGGCCTTAAGTTTTAAAGTTACTTTTAACCCTACACTTTAGTCACTTCACTATTCACTATACAGCCCAGTCTAGCCCAATTTTCTACAATTCTAGCCCAATTAATCCAAACACTCAAAAACTAGTGTTGTGCTAAAAATCACATAGATTTTTAAGCCAAAAATCAAAAACCTTTATGGACCAATCCTGCTTTCTTCATATCCTTACCCTTTAAACTCAATGAGATATAAATCTAACAAAGGTTACACATGTTTACATGAATTCTGAAGAGCAAGAGCTTGCCTATCGAGAATGCTCTCAACTTTTAGCCCATGGGCTTATTGAGCCTACCACTTTCGAATGGGCTTGTCAGGCCTTCTATATGAACCAAAGATCAGAACAAGTCAGAGGAAAGAAAAGACTTGTCATAGATTACCAACCTTTGAATCATTTCCTCAGAGATGACAAGTTTTCACTACCAAAAATTTTCTCACTGTTTGTTCATCTGTCATAGGGAAAATTGTTTTCAAAATTTGATTTAAAAGTAGGTTTTTGGCAATAGGGAATAGTTTCAGAAGATAGGCACAAAACGACATTTTGTATTCCTAACAGACACTACCATTGGATAGTCATACCGTTTGGTCTCAAAACAACTCCATCTCTATTCCAAAAGGCAATGGTGAAAATTTACGTGTCTCTCATTAGCAATGCTCTAATTTACATTTATGAGATTCTCTTATTTTCACCTGATGAAGACTCCCACATCCAACTGATAAAAAGATTAATGCATCTGACTCAACAATGTGGAATTATGTTGTCACCTACTAAAATACAAATAGCAAAAGAGGAAATCAAATTCCTTGGTATGACATTTCATGACGGCTAATATTAGTCAGGACCCTACATTACAGCTAAATTATTGAAATTTCTTAATGAAAATCTCTCTAGAAAGCAAATTCAGCAGTTCCTAGGAATTGCCAACTACCTATGTAGCTTTGTTCTACATTTTGACAGACATGTTCGGCCATTACAGCTAATGCTAAATAAAGATTCTCCACAATGGGGTTCCAGCCAAATATTAGTAGTTAAAAGTCTAAAGCAAAAGCTTCAACAACTCCCTCCACTATAGATTCCATCTGATGGGAAAAGATTGCTATAAACAGATGCCAGTGACAGTCACTGGGGGGTCGTCCTCTTAGAGGAAAGGGATGGAAAATAACGAATATGCTCACATGCAAGTGGATCATTCAAGGACTCTAAGAGGCACTACCATTTCACTTTTAAGGAATTCTTAGCTGTCAAGAATGGAATCAAGAAATTTGAATTCCATTTAATTGGTCATAAGTTTACAGTACTTATGGACTATTCCTCTTTTCCTAAGATCTAGAAGTTAAGAAATCAGTGCCTAATCCACAACTGCTGAGGTGAAGGATTAGTTTAGCAAGTACTGTTTTGAGGTTAAATATATAAAAGAAGACTCTAACCTCATCCCTGATCTCTTATCTAAACCTCACAGTATCTCTCTCATCCATCTAACTTACCCAGTGATATCCATGGCTTCTTCATCCTCTTTCTCCTCACCAACCTCAATAGCCTCCTCATCCACCCACCAAGAAATATCCTATTCACCTTTGAGAAACGGGCACTCCTCTAAAGGTCATCCTACCCATCACTTATTCACAAATCACTAACCTGATCGTACAACAAATCTTCACCTACCAGATAATCTTGTTAAAAACTTTGGTCTTATCCTCATGGAAGTGTTTGGTTTTCATCCTTTCTACCCTTTCCTTAAGGTCTGTACCTTTATGGATTTCATTGTCGTCTCAAATGAAGGATGGATATGGCCTAAGGAGTTGTTAATATTTCTATGGTACTTTTGTCACCTATATACCATAGCTATAGAAGTTAGACCTTTACATTTTGGATAATACCTCTACTCCCTGAAATAAAGGACTAAGCACAATCCCTATTTGGTCACTTTTCTTGAATGGTTCCAACCATTTGAAAAATGGATTGACTATATGAAAGCTAGGATTTACTACAGCTCTCATGAAATAGCTTTAAACAAGAGGTTTATCTTCACAGTTCATAGGCCATGTCTTGTTGGCCTATTTGATTTGACTCCTTGAATGCTTGGGTGACTACATTACTACAAGGAGTACCAGTTTTCATTATGGACGAATGCCCTTGACAACCATGAGTAGTTCAGAGAGTTTCAAAGATACATGTTCGAACATAACAAAGTTATCCCCAAAGAAATCTGGCCTACTTTAGCTAAAGAAGCACCATGGGATACTTTACCCCAAAGGTGTCACAATGAGCTCAAGACCTATGGCCAAGAATGGGAGTGCTCTTCTAGCCAACAGCTCAGACCACTGGATAGTCAAATTTTTTATCCTTATTCTCAAGACCTATACGAATTCGATGATCTCTATCAGAAATATGGAGAATATCTCCTTGTGACTGAAAAGGTAGATGCTAAAGTCCAAACAGACATAAAAGATGAGGACTATGAGATAATGAACTATCTCCATCACATGAGCCGATAAGAAAAGAATAAAGGGGAATCTGCTTTTCTAATTGGGATGTGTCCACCATAATTATGTGTGATGAACTGGCTCTTTTATTTGTATATTGAGCTAGCTGTTTTAGTGTGTTATGTCTGCCATAATTATGTGTGATAAGCTAGCTTTTTTGTTTGTATGTTGAGCTGGCCACTTTAATGTGTTTGTATTAGGCTAGCCACTTTAGTTTGTCTTTTGTATGAGTTGGCTACTTTAATTTGTTTGTATTAGGTTGGCCACTTTAGCTTGTCTGATGAGCTGGCCACTTAAGTCTGTCGAGAGAATCTTATCCTCTCTTTTAGTTGTGTATTTAAGGAGGACATTCTCTCATTTGTAATCAAGTTTAGTTTTTAGAAATCCTTAGTAATAAAATTTCTCTCTTCTCCAAATCATGAGTTTCTAAATCTTCATAGCCAATAGCCTTTAATAGTATTGTCTTCATCCCTGCCATCTTCTTTTCTCTCTCTCTCTCTCTCTCTCTCTCTCTCTTTTTGGTATCAGTAATCTCCTATTCCATCCTACTAAGAGGACTGTGGAAGCCGTTAGTGGACATATCAATATGACTGTGGAGCTCTTCTTGAGTACTAGGCTACAAGACAGTGGCGAGGAGATGCCTGAGAAGCAATAGTTATACTGTTGAACTGCTCATATGACTTGTTAGTCTGTTGTTGCTATCATGGTCATACGTATATGCAGTCCATAGTCATAACTTTAAATAAAAACAATAATAATAATACAATAATTAAAATTCTCATAATTAAAATATGTGCTTTATAAAATATTTGATTCTTTAAAAATTAAATTCTCCATCCATAATTAAATTAATTTTGATAAAATACATAAATGAACTTAAATTAAATTAATTCTCTTACACATAAAATATAATATATTCACTTACATAAATTAATATTAAATTTACTTAAATCAAATAATGAATTATTCATAATTAATTACTTATAATGGTATAAAATATTTCTCATAAATTAATTTAATTTCTTAAAATTAGTAAAATCTTCTCAGATAAATAATTTAATCTACCCATAACAAATATATTAACTTAAATTAATTTAATCAATAACCTAAATAACTTAATATTCTTAGCATATTTAATTAAATTTCTTAAACATTTACTTAGCATAATTTATTCATATAGTATAATTAGCATTAAAAATACTTAAATCGTATACTCAAATTAACTTAAATTAATTCTTATAAATTTTTTAAATCTCAATTAAATTCATATTTAAATAATTAATTTCGTATCTTTAATTATTTTAATCATTAACTATGTTTTCTTTACATAAACTCATTTTAAAAGTATTAAATATCATCATATGCTCATTCAAATGTAATTTTTTAAATATAAAATATTCATTATACATAACTTTTAAATATAATTATTAATAAATAATATAAGTTTAATTAAAATAATAATCTTATTAATATAAAATAATTTCTCTTTCAAATACTAACTTATACATTAAATAGTTTTCTTAAACACATTAAAATGTATATAATCATTATTAAATAAATTCATCATTATATACATAAAAATAGAGAGAAATATACTTAAAATAACTCTGGTCACTCCCTCCCCTCCCCCCTCCGCCAAAAAAGATTTCTCCTTTAACCCCCTCCCCATCCTCTATCACTATAAGAAAATACAAAATAACTACCAAAATTTAGCTACTACCTATTTTAATAGCTATTTAGTGACTACAGAGTTGCAAAATATATTTCGCCGATTGTTAGCTACTAACATATAGCAATTATGTAGTTGCTAAAAAGCTATTTCAATAAAGATAGTAGCTGAAAGGAGATCGAAAAATTTTGTGCAAAAATTTTTCCTGTCTCAACACTTAGCGACTAATAAAATTTTAGTTGCTAAACTTAAGTACTACCTCCTTTAGTAGCTAAGCAGTCATTAATTAGCTACTATATTATCTGTAGTCACTAAATCGTGACTAACAGTTGTAGTAGTTAAGTACAAATAAATTTCGTGTAATTTAGTTGCTAATATATGTTAGTCGCCAAATTTAGCTACTGCCAATGATAGTAGCTAAGTAGTTGTGAAATATAATACAATATTATATAATAAATTATTAGATATAATTAATATTAGCATATTATTAATATATTATATATAATATATAATTTAAATATGTTATATATGATTATATTATATTAATATGTAATATAATATTATATAATATAATTTTAACATTTATATTTATTATATATTTTATAATATAATATTAATATAAAATAGAATAATAAAATATAATATAATATAAAATATAATTATAATATGTATTTTTTATTTATTTTCTAATATTTATATAATTTAGATATAATAATAATAATAATAATAATAATAATAATAATAATAATAATAATAATAATAATAATATGATTATATATAATATTTAGAATATTATAATACTAATGATTAGCTACTATATGGTCTATAGTAGCTAAATAATTACTATATTTTGTAGTAGTTAAATACAACTAAATCTTATAATAGCTTAGCGACTAACATTTGTTTAGTCACTAAACTTAGCTACTACCTCACCTAAAAAAATGGTGCATTTTTCCTTTTCTTTTATCGTTTATATCATTCCTTTTTTTTTTTTTTTTTTTACACATATGCTACTTTATGAACCCTAACAAAAGCTAAATCGAGAAAAGCCCTCGTTTAAAATGTCAATTTCTTTTTAAAACTCTTCTCCTTTCTGTGGTCAATAGCGTTTATTACAGCCCAATTTTTTATCTCTACACTTTTTCTCACTCTACATGTAAGGTAAGATAAACTATTTTTTTTTCTCTTACGTATACCAGAAATCAAAAGAAGGAGATTAAAAAGGAGGAGATGAAGTCAAAAGAAGGAGATTAAAAAGGAGGAGATGTATGTCCTTTAATAAATCAAAGTCCGATAAGAGCGACTCACAGTATCAAAAATCGGGACGCTCCGCAATCTCTAATTAGTCACAAACTTCCTTAAGTGCCTACAAGAAAGGTGACAATGCCAATCCTGCCCCTTCATCTTCTCTTTCATCTAATTGCGGTATTACTTTTTCTTTTAGGGTTTTTAGCTCTTTTTTTTCATTCCTAATTTAGGGTTTTTGTATATAATTGCTTAATTTTGATTTCCATGTACATTGATTCTCTTTGTAATCATTTTTTTATTTTTTAATTCGTCACAAAGGATTGTTGCTTTACTGAATGCTTTCCTCTTCCACTGCATCATTGTCATTGTCTTCCCTTTCACTATGTTGCATCTGCCATCGACGAGGAGAGTTGCCATCAGTGAGGAGAGCGACTTGGGTTGGATATTGTACACTCTGAGCCCTTGTTAGTCATTACACTCAGGTTTGCTTAGGCCCTGTTTGGATTGTAGGTTTGGATTGGTTTGGAAAATTATGTGGTGTTTGGTTGGAAGTGTTTGGGGTGGATTGGATTGGTTTGAGAGGTTTTGGCAAACCAACCCAAACCCACCCAAACAAACAAATCTATCCAAATTAAAACACCCCAAATTGGGGTGTTTCAACCGGTTGGCAATTTGAGTTACATATTTGCCCTAATTACCGATCCTCTTCGTCTGCTTCTTTCTTCCTCTGCTTCCTTTCTTCTTCTGCTGCTGCTGCTGTTTAACCGATCCTCTTCGTCCCCTTTTCTTCTT
>CATIWR010329873.1:0-34517 GCA_949677035.1 Omphalea diandra | reverse complement strand
TTGAATGATCCACATGGTGTGTTAAACAACTGGGATGAGGATTCTGTTGACCCCTGCAGTTGGGCTATGATCACTTGCTCTTCTGACAACCTTGTTATTGGCCTGTGGGTTTCTTTTTCTTTACCTTACCCTCTTCTCTTGGCTTTGATGCCCTTGATTTATTTGGTTAGTACAAAGCTGAATAATGTATTGTCCTTTCTGGGTTGTATGCAGTGGGGCTCCAAGCCAATCCCTGTCTGGAACGCTGGCCAGAACTATAGGCAATCTCACTAATATTCGCCAAGTGTGAGAATTTGATGTCTTCTTATTTTCTTTTTGGTTGCTTAGAAAAGAAGGGAGGGATGGGAAACAGATGAATTCTGTTTCTGGGTCTCAAGTTTTCCTTCATACTTTGATTTCCAGTATAAATGGTTTGGCCTAAACTTTTTTTCTGCAACCAAACAGAGAGACTATTAGTACTTGCCTTTGTTTACTTATTTAGCGATTTTTTAAATAGGTCACAACCCATTTTCTGTTTCTTTTTTTCTGATACTGAATTTTTGTCATGTTTCAATGTTTTGATATGTATGTGAAGGTTGTTGCAGAATAATAACATCTCAGGTGAAATCCCACCAGCGCTTGGTACACTTCCTAAACTTCAGACCTTGGATCTTTCTAACAATCGTTTCTCTGGATTGGTACCAGATTCTCTTGATCAATTGAATGATCTGCAATACTTGTAAGTACTTTGTTCATATGTAGGCTTCATAATCTGTTTGGTTGCCAAGAAAGTGGAGGAAAAGCAAAAGCAAAAGCAAAGGAATTGCTTATATCATGTTGGTTTCTGTCTTTGATTGCTTCCATAAAGTGGAAAGCTAAGTGCAAATTAAATAAGTGGTGGTGGTTATTTACGAAAAGACTTTTATGGGTCTTGGTTAAATGTATTCACAAAAACCAAGTTATTTCGGTACTTTATTGTCCATTCATGAGTTCTTTTATGATATCATTGTTTATGTGATCTTATGTACTGTGCTTTATTTTGTAATGTAATGAGAGTAGGAGGCTGAACAACAACAGCTTGTCTGGGCCTTTTCCTGTGTCTTTAGCCAAAATCCCACAGCTTGCTTTTTTGTGAGTTTGGTTTTCTTCCCACTTATTTTTTTTTTTTTTCTCTTTGCCCAGTTTTTGTTTGTTTTTTACGTTTTAGTGTCTTCAAAATAAAAAAAACAATCTGCATCATGTTAGACTTTTCGGATTTGCACAAATATTTTTATTCGTTTTCTGATTTTTGGTTCTGTATTTTTTATCATTACTCTGGTGTTGCAGAGACTTGTCTTATAACAATCTAAGTGGACCAGTGCCCAAGTTCCCTGCAAGAACATTTAAGTATGCTTTTTAGGCAGCAACCAGTCTTTGGACACTGTCGAATTGGTCATTGATTTATTTATTTACTCCGATGTTTCAGAGATTTGTCTTATACTTATTCTGACGGTTAAATGCAGTATTGTGGGAAATCCATTGATTTGTGGAAGCGGTTCCAATGATGGTTGCTTTGGATCAACCAATGCTGGTCCGCTTTCCTTTTCTCTAAATTCATCATCTGGTGAACTATCAATACACCTCTCTTCTCTTTCTTTTTAAAATTCTCATTATTGACTTGTTATTCTCTGTTGAATAACATTTAAAAAATATCCAATTTAGGCAAACACAAATCCAAGAAATTAGCAACTGCACTTGGGGTTAGCCTCAGCTTTGTCTGTCTCTTGCTCTTAGCACTCGTACTCCTTTGGCTCAGAAAGAAGAAGAAAAGTCAAACCATACTTGACATTTGTGGTCAGTGATAACTGAATTCCATATTAGCAAATGAATTTTAATCAAAGACAGCATGAACTTGTATGGTAAAGACCTCAACTGTTTCTTTGAACTTTGCTGCAGACAAACAAGATGAAGGGCTACTTAGCCTAGGTAATCTCAGGACTTTCACATTCAGAGAGCTCCAACTTGCCACGGAGAACTTCAGCTCAAAAAACATACTGGGTGCTGGAGGATTTGGCAATGTATACAAGGGAAAACTAGGAGATGGGACTCTGGTGGCAGTGAAGCGGCTAAAGGATGTGACTGGAAATGCTGGGGAATCACAATTTAGGACAGAATTAGACATGATCAGCCTTGCTGTTCATCGGAATTTGCTCAGGTTGATTGGATGTTGCGTCACTTCTAATGAGAGGCTTTTGGTCTATCCTTACATGTCTAACGGTTGTGTAGCCTCCAGACTTAGAGGTTGGTACTGTCTTTACCTTTGCTGCAATCCCTGAACGTATGGTTGACGATATAATGCTTGCATTAGAAGTACTTGAGTTTTTCATTGAATTACTCTTTTAATTCCTATATAATAGAGTACCCGAATCATGTTTGGCCTTGCTGATAACCACGGTGTATTTATTTCCAATTGTCTTGCAGGTTACAAGCATGTCATTGTTGTACTTAGTTTCTGGTCATTTACTTCTTCCTTATGCTTACCTCCTGGAATAGCTGCTTGCATTCATTGTACTGCTAATTTTATATTGAGGATCATAATAATTTTATCCTACCCTGTGTTTCTGTAGGACTTCAAAAAATTAAAGTCAAATTCCGGTGAAGATTGACTTCAAAGATAATTGTGTTAGATTCCTCGGGATTTCATGTTCATGAAATTTCCTGAATTCATTGAATTTATTCTTAACAGAACAAAAGTTCATGCCTTCTTTTAATGTAGGTCTTTATGCGGCAAAACTTGGACCAAGCGACTTCTAAGTTTGCGATTGCTAAAATAGAATGTTGAGATCTATATCCATTTTTTGAATATTGTTTGAAAAGTACAATTTGGTGCTAATTTTAGTAGATTAAAAAAAATCACTTCCTTTCTTATGGTTGGAAACTTCATATCTGCAGTTAAACGTATTTAGATCATTTTTCACACATGTATGGTGTGACTGTTTATTCTTGCGGTTAGTCTTTTTGATAGAAGATGCTCAATCTGTATTGGACTTGAGCTTTTTCAAATTTAGAAGTGATTTTTTTTTTTTTTTTCTTTAGGCAACATTCATTATATGTTGATATAGCTGAAAAAAGTTGTTGATGCACATGGAATGGCAAACTGATCAGATTCTTATAATGCTTTCTTGAGTTTAAAATGAGTAAAAACAAAAGCCATGGAAATGATGCAAATTGCTGAATGATTTTAATGTGGACAATCGTTTTAAGAACGATAACCTTTCTTGCAGACATTAAGCTTACAAATTTGAAGTGTTCACTGCAAAATGCCTCTAGTGAATAGTGATACTTGCCTCTGTTTGTACTTGGCATTTTACTACATTTCTGACAGCATATACTGATCACAAGCAGGAAAACCTGCACTGGACTGGAACACAAGGAGGAGAATAGCAATTGGAGCTGCCAGGGGCCTTCTGTATCTACATGAACAATGTGATCCTAAGATAATTCATAGAGATGTGAAGGCTGCTAATGTGCTTCTTGATGACTTCTGTGAGGCTGTAGTTGGTGATTTTGGCCTTGCAAAGCTTCTTAACCATGCTGACTCCCATGTCACCACTGCTGTTCGGGGCACTGTTGGGCACATTGCACCAGAATACCTTTCCACTGGCCAGTCATCTGAGAAGACTGATGTTTTTGGATTTGGCATTCTCTTGATAGAGCTCATAACTGGGATGAGAGCACTTGAGTTTGGGAAAACTGTTAACCAAAAGGGAGCAATGCTTGAGTGGGTAAGTCTTGTCCATATCTAGCAGTTATGAACTTGTATTTCTCTTATCTTGTGCTTTTCACATTCCGATCTTCTAATTGGACTCATAGTGTAATTCTGTATTTTAAGATGCATGTCACATGCAAAGTGTCAATTAGATGCCACCTAGCAATTGAGTTACTTATAACAGTTACACATCTGAGCCTTCAATTTTTTTTATTGTTGGTCTATCCTGGTTTTCATTCTCATCTTCTAAAGATTGTATTGAGCTGGATGCCTAGGTTGCTTCCGACGCATATTTACTACTATGCTGGCCTCAAGCCTTCTTTGAGTTGTTTCATTTTCTTGGTAGACCAGAACATTTTGAGTAAACGCCTTCAATTGTGAGCCCTTCCTGTTCTTGGTTGAATGTATTGACACCAAGTAACTATCCTACACTTTCTTAACGATGAGAATGAATGTTGCCAATATCTAACGGTATTAAGCTTTGTTTATTTTGTTGTTCTATGTTTATGTGCCATTGACACTGAAGTAGATCACATTTTGTCTTTGAGCGCACAATTGTTAATCTCAGTCTAACATCTGATGATGTGTATGACACAGGTGAAGAAGATTCAGCAAGAAAAGAAAGTGGAAGAATTGGTGGACAGAGAGCTGGGTAGCAACTATGATCGGATTGAAGTTGGAGAGATGCTGCAAGTGGCTCTTTTGTGCACTCAATACCACCCAGCCCACCGTCCCAAAATGTCTGAAGTGGTCCGGATGCTTGAAGGTGATGGCCTTGCTGAGAAATGGGCTGAATCACATAATCACATCAATGCCACCACGAACCCCTCTCTAACTAACAGTAATAGTACTAAGAAAAGCACAATTCGGCCTACCAATGCATCTAAACATGATGAAAATGTTCATGAACGTTCAAGCAACATATTTGGCATGGGAATGGATGAGGATGATGATGAGCATTCTTTGGATTCCTATGCCATGGAGCTCTCTGGCCCCAGATAAAAAAAAAAAAAAAAAGAAGAAAGAAAAGAAAGAAAAAAAGATATGAAGGAATGGAATTTTTTCTGCTTACTCATATGGTTAATTCTTTTCAAGTGCAAATTAACTTTTTAAGAAAGTAAAGGTTTAGTTGGCTTATTGTTTATCCTTCTGTAAGTTTCTGCTTATGAAAATGTAATGTTAATATCCCTTCATTTTCTGGCCTACTTGAGAAAAAAAAAAAATAAATAAATAAAAAAAAAAAAAAAAAAAAATATATATATATATATATATATATATCTTTGTGCTGGCAATGAAAACACAGTAAAAGTGTTTGGTACAGTGTAGATACGATAGAAACAATCAGATATCCTGTCCTACAAGTGTGAGACAGTGTCCCACAGAATGATACTGAGTGTTTTGACTGAGTTTTTACTGTGATTTTTGAACTATGTTTGGTTGTTGGAGCAGCTAGTAAAAAGTAAAAGGTGTGAAGGTGATGAGGTGAGGCTGTGTCAATTTGTCAAAGTATCAGGCATGAACTGTTATGGGTCGTTTTCCTTGGATGCTTTGCAGGGCCACGCGGCTCTTTCTTTGGTGGTGCTCTGCCTTTCATCTTTATTGGTCCGGTAATCCCTTCAACTCTTTTCTTTTTGACACTTTATTATCTGATCTAGTGATCTCCCTCGCTTATGCTTGAGATTTTCCTTTGACCCTTTTATGACGTACATGGTCAAGAAAATTCTGTGTTTACCCAGGAAATGTGTCAGCCTGGGTTGGCCTTGAAAAATAGGCAAATGAAAGAAATCTGTTTGGGACGAGCACATTAGTCTTCGGAAAGGAAGGATTCCTAAATCTGAAAGTTTTGCTTGTGTCTCCAAATGTTCTAGTAACAAAATTTTAGTCCTGTTAAAGGGTCCGTTAACTTTGCACTGGTACACATGGGTTGTGCTGGATATATCCGTTTATAATCAAGGTTCCATTAATTTGCATGTTCCAATTTCCAAGGGTGTGACTTTTTTATTTTTAATATATAAATTATGGTAGGAATTTTTAAAAATGTGTCTAACCCTTTGATTTGTAAGTAGACCCTTAATTATTGATTGCTAACTTAATGAGTTTAACATTGTGACATTGATACGTTAGACTAAATTAAAGTACGCTTAGATAATTTTTGCACATTTTAAAATGTAAAACCATGCGAATAATGCAAAGGAATCCATGAAAGAAAGATTATAATTTACATGAATAACTTAATGGTAAATATCTCAAAAAAAAAAGAATCGTAAGAAATAATCTGGTTATATAGATGTTGGCTTGGAATTGTGATTGAGCTTGTGTGAGTGAGATCTACGAATCATCTTTATTTTTAGGATCAAAATTAATTGTGGATCATAATTTTTTTTTGGAATTCTAGTTAAGCACCCAAAACTATATGGAAATTTGAATGCAAAGAATTTGACTAATGAAGCTAAACTTTTATTTTTTTTGAAAAGACTAGTGAAGCTAAACGAAGAACTTGGTTTGAACTGAAAGCTGATATTGCATAATTGAGATGAATTTAAGAACATTGTCAGGAACTGAAATAATAACGCTGAAAGAATTGATAATTGACTTAACACAGAAAAATGATGATTGATTGCTGTAGAATCTTTGAGTTGATATATATATATATAAATAAGAGTTTTTAATAGTTATATCTCTATGAATGGTTACTTTATAACTGAGTAATAAGTGCTTATAGTTTTTAATGTAAGAATTAATTGTAAGTTAGAATGATCAAAACTGTAAGATTTTTAATTTAAAGATTGAAAATATAATAACCATGAATGAGTAAAAATTGCGGTAACTATTAAAACATCACCCATGTATATATAGTGATTGTTGTTGTTGTTATCATGTTGTTTTTTTTTTTTTTTAATTTTTTATGATCTTTCTCACTAAATATAAGATTTTCAAGATCCTCCTGAATCTTTAGTTTTAATTCTTCATTTAAACTTTTCAACCATCCAACAATAATTAAATTTCATTAAATAAAAATTTATTTAATTAATGGACTTGAGTTATTAAATATTATATTGATATGACCTGAGTTAATTTATTTTTGATCCAAGTAATAGAAAAACCATCACACTATTTTCTAATGAATCATATAATTTTTAAGAATTTCTCAACGAATAAATTGAATAATTGGGTGAAGCTTTCATAGACTTTAATAGGATTGAGCATGATTTTTGAAGATATTGAATTGAATTAAAATTAGATTTGAATAAAAAATGATAGAAGTGTTTTCTAAAAATTAGATTAAAAGTGAATTGAAAATATAAGTACAATATGATTTCAATCCTTTATAAGTAATCATATTAAAACCAATAGAACTGACAGCAAATCAACTCAACTTATATAGTACATGGTATTAACTATAAATTTGATATAGATCAACTTTAAAACTACAAATGATGCAATATTTTAAATTTATTTTGAAAAGCCTGCTCATAGAGATTTTGCCACCAATAAGAAACCAAAATCAACGTCTAAATCTAGACATAAAAATTTGATTTATAATTGTTGCAATGAAAAGAAAAAATCAAGGCAAATTGTTGTAAGTTGAAAAATAACAACGAAGTAAAGATTAGAATACAAATGATGAGTTTGTTGAAACCAATATTATAGAAGATGAGGTAGAATGTGATATATAATCATAACAAAGATAATATTTAGATTTTGGTTACTCATACTATATTTATCTCTACAGAGATTAGTTTTTCACTTGTGAACTAGCTAGTGGAATTATGATAATGGGCTATGATCCCTTACCAGGTTAATCAAACTAAATGCATGATGGTGCGGCGAGACTATTAACAAAGGTGTGATATGAGGAAGAACTTTGTCCCCTTAAGTTCTATAAAAAGCAATGTGTAATAACCTAATTTTTATAGTTTAAGAATATTGAATTATTTTTTTATTAGAGAATAATTCATTGTAATTTGGATAAGTACATAAAACTAATCATAATTATAAATTTTTATACTAAATAAATAAATTGGTGGAACAAAAAGGGTTAAATGGACTTTAATTAAATATTTAGTGACTAAATAGTTAAACAAGGAAGGATTTAAAGTGAAATAATACGTTTAATGATGAACTAAAATAGAAACTTTCTCATCTTCTCCATCTCCTTTCTCTTTCCCTGGCACCACCAGCTAGAGTTGAGCATTTGGTCGGTCCGATTCAAATCGAATCAAAATTCTAAAAATCGAATATATCAAATTAGTGTAAATTGAAATCGAACCAATCAAAATTTAAAGAAAAATCAAAATAAACTGAAATAGAATAAAATTGAATTGGTTTGATTCGATTTTAAGCTCCCAATGGATTTTAATTGTGATAAATTAGTCTGAATTTTTTTTTTTTAATCTTATATAGACTTTTAATATTAGCCTTGAATAATTTATATTTACTTTTTTGAGCTCAAATTAAAAGACAAACTATAAAAATTCACAAATCAGTTTATTCGGTTTTTTCAATTCCAAACTGAACTGAAATTGAAAACTGAATTTCTCTATTTTCCTAAATCAAACCGAATAGACCAAATTTATTCGGTTCGATTTTTCAATTTTGGTTCGGTTTTGCTCACCCCTATTTTTCCTTTTCCTTTTTCTCTCTCTTTTCCTTTTTCATTGTCTTCTTCTTTTCTCCACTTACGCCTCACTATCCCCGCCATCATGCCCCGGATAACATTGCCACCTCACTTGCACTTCCCAAGCCGCCGATATGCTCCCCCTTAGCTTTCACACATGACGACACCAATAACAAAGGAAGGAGAGCTCCTGCCACCATTGATCCTTATCGGAGTTCTTCACCTTCTAATGCCTAACTAGCCTCCCTTGAGCTCAAGTCAACCTTCCATGACCTCCATATATCTTCAACCTTGAATCAACCCCTTCTTTAGAATTTTTCTCCCAAATTTTCTTAATTTTTCTTCTTTTTTGGTAGTTAGTTAAGTGAGTTGTTGATAATATAACTTGTCAACAAATTTATTTAAGAGGAAAATATGTGCTAAAATAGTTGATTAATTAGTTGATATATATATATATATATATATATATATATACCTATTGGTAAAAAAAAAAAAATTCAAACCTTTGCGTGTTTAATGATTATATCTAATTTTTTTAATTTTGACAAATTTAGCCAATTTTGCAAAGGTTTTGACAATTACAATTAATTTGAGATTTTTGTCAAAATTAGATGACATAATCCTTGACATATCATCCATTTAAGATTGACTTTTAAAAATAATGTATTCAGTGAGTTCTATTAAATTTAAAATTCGATCTTATATACATGATATATCATGGATATTGTCATCTAATTTCAACTGAAATCTCAAATTGGCCATACTTGCTAAAACCTTTACAAAATTGACTAAATTTGCCAAAATTAAAAAAAAGTGGATATAATTATCAAAATACACAGAAATTTAGATTTTTTTTACCAATATATATATATATATATATATAAGTGTAACCTTTACAAAATTGACTAAATTTGCCAAAATTAAAAAAAGTGGATATAATTATCAAAATACACAGAAATTTAGTTTTTTTTACCAATATATATATATATAAGTGTAAATGTTAATATGAGTTTAAATTTAAATGTGTGATAATTACTATTCTGATGATAGTTTGAATGAAATTTTCTTTAATCATATAAATTGCCATTTTATTTTTGTTAAGAATTAAATTGAGAAAAATAATTTAACTAGTAGTTAAATTAAATTAAATAGCAATTATATATGTTGAATTTATATAAATATTTAAATTTATTTTAGAGAATTTAGATATATTGTTTATAATTATTAAATTGACGTGATTCGTTAGTTGAATAGACATATTATTAATTATATGATTATTGGAGATTATTGTTGATATAATTATTAATTAAGTTAATTATTATTTTATGAGCATTTATGACTATTGAAGATTATGTAAAGAATTATGTTGATAAATTGAGAATCATTGATTATTAAATTATGTGTGTTTGTTTAGATATATGAGAAATTTGAAGATTCGACTTGATTTGAGTGATGTTGAGATACATTATAGAAGTGGTTTTACACAAAATCAACTCGTTTTACGGAGAAGGGGGTTATGTCCATTTTTTTTTTTTGGGAGGGGGGGGGGGGATACATATTGAAATTTCGGTGGAAATTTATGAATAATAATAATCTTAGAAGTTAGAATAGAGATGATATTCCATATTGATTCTAATAAATTATATTTCTTTATTTAGACTCTCTTACCACCCAGCCTATAGGAGAGTTTGCACCACTAGAAGCGATTAGCATTTCACGATCTTCAACTTTTGTGAGTTAATATTCTATATTTTTATGCCTGCTGGCTAATTTATAATATCAATATTACATTCATGACATGACTTTTTTAGCATATTATTGTTAATGTTGCATTACATGTATAAATATATGTAATGATTTGCGATATTGATGTGATTGAGAATTAAGAACATTGTGTATGAATATGTGTAATAATTTGTGATATTAATGTGATTGTGAACTGAGAGTATTATACATAAATGTATGTAACGATTTGTAAAATTGATGTGATTGTGGATTGAGACCATTAGCAGAACATACCACCTCATGGGTTACATCAGGATCAAGTATACGCCGGTATGATATGATATTAGTAATTGTGGTTAAGTAGTGCCTTGGTCGAACTTGCTTTTTAGAGTTAGGATGTTAAAATATCATGATATGATAATGTCTTATTTAAGTTTGCTCTATGGGCTTAGGATACTAAAATATGATGAGATTATGAATACATTGGTCGAACTTGCTCTTTGGATGCTAATTAATTTGGATTAAAAGACTCTAATAGCTATTAGTGTTGGAGTATAGCCTAATAAGCACCTTGGTCGAGCTTGCTCTCTGGGTGTTAATCAATTTGGATTAAGAGAGACTAATGACTATTAGCGTTGGAGTATAGAGTTTTGTTCTTATCCTCATTTTATATGCTTGATTATATTGATAAATAATATATATTTGGTATTAAATATTTATTATTGTTTTATTTGAACTCAAGAAGCATTTTCATTTAAATTGATAAAATAATAAACACATATATATACTCCATCTGTCCCAATTTGATAAACCTATTTCTTTTTACACGCAGATTAATAAATATTAAGTAATTTTGTAAAATGGTTATTTTTACTTAATTTTTCCTATTATACCCTTATATTAGTATTAAAATATTAGATGAAGATGAATATTACTCTTATTAAATATTCTTGGAGTTTGTTGCTCTCTAATGTAAAATTAAGGATGATTGATATTGTTAATAAATGAAATTATCAAACCATAAGTATCAAATTTTAAATTTAATTTTTTTTCAACTTTTAACAAGTGTATTAAATGGTTATTGTTTATAAATATTGATAACAATATAATTAAATAAGGATAAAATAGAAAATCAAGTAATTCAACACTTTCTAACAAAAAAAACCAACCTAAATATTGGAACAACCAAAAAAGGAAAACATGCCTATCAATTTAGGATAGAGAGATTATATTAGTTTATCTTCCAATGTTTGTATATTTGCCTTGTGTGATTTTGTGTTAAAGCATAATTGCATGCTCACTTAGTAGGTTATAGGAGTATATAATATTACCTTACTCTAAAAAAATGATAGTCTCAATTAATTTTTCAGGTAGTAGTTGATTTGACAAATTATTTGTGGTAGCCCCGTAATCCTTCATTCGCGTGGACATATTATGTAATAATCATTAATTTTTTTTAGATTTTAGATCTCCATAATTTAGGGCAGTAAGACTTGTATATTGATGCATAGTGTGAATTTAAATACTATAGTTTTATTTTGTCATGTTATCATGAATTATAGAGATTGAATCCATCTTTCTCAATACTTGATTGATAATGTATATCATAAACTTTGCTATATATATAAATCATGGTGGATGTTATCTATTATCCATGCAAAGCCCCAATAGTTAATAATTAAAGATTAGTTGAGAAAAGGATGGTGCAGGCTTGCTATGGGTTTCGAAGGCCTTAAGCCTGTTCATTCCCTAGCACCGATCATGGCTTAAATGGGGTCATGACACAATGACTATAAATTTAGAGCATTTTAAAGCCTTGTAAAAGATGCTCTTATTCTAATGAAGACTTAGAAGACTAGACTCAAATTTTCCTCAAAGATTTTATGTTACAAGAATAACTACTGTTTTTTCTTCCCTGTTAGATTCAAATGTCACTAAATTATATGAAGTTAAATACACGAATGAATGAGGCTTGAAAATTTTGAGCCAAAGGTTCTTCTTTATGTCTAGAATGCATCTAAAATTGAAATTTTGTGACTATTATCTTTTTAATGAACAAAAAAGAGTCAACTTCAATACAAGAGTTCACAAAACTAAAAATACTTTGGATTATATTTATTTCGATATTTTGAGGGGTCATCTTCCTTCAAAGATGGTGTTTAATTCATGCTTAATTCTATTGATGACTACTTCAAAAAAGTATAATTTTATTTTTTGACACATAAAAATAACATATTTATTACCTTTAAATAGTGGAAGGCTATAATAGCAAAGCAGAAAACTGGTAGCTTAACTAAAGTTTTAAGTTCGAGTTTCTAGATACATAGTTGCGTTAAAACTCGGTATCGCAAGTTTTGCCGCTATTGTAGTTTTACTTGGTTCGAATTCATATTAATCTCATCCTCAAAAAGAATATAGAGATATCAAATGATGTAAATAAAAAAAAGCAGAAAAATCAGAAAATCAAAGTGTCTTTTTACAAACAATGGGCTAGAGTTTAGTAATATTGAATTTAATAATTTTGTAAAAATAGAATAATATTAGAAATCTTATAGTTAAAGGGACTTCACAACAAAATAATATAGCCGAGCATATGAATAAAACTTTATCAAAGAATGGCTGCCACATGTTATCATTGTAGCATATTTAGATATTTAGACGCAGCTTATATGATTGCTATCCATTTATAGCTATTGATTTAAAAGCTCTAAAAGAAGTATGATTTGATAACTCCACTGCTTATTCTCACGTGAAAGTATGGTTATCCTAATCATCGATATTTTAAAAATTGGACTGAACACTGAATAGGTTAACTAATTGATTTTTAGTTTAATTGATTTAGTTAATTCGATCGGTTCAATTAAATAAGTATTTTTTATTTTTTAAAAATTTTTATACAAATAATACTTATATATATATATATATATATATCACTGCAAATTATTTTTAAAACTTAAATTTTGAATAAAATAGTATAATTTTAAAATTTTTTTACAAAATATAATTTTAAATTAAACGGATTTGATCCAATTTTCGATTTTAAGTGATTTGATAAGTATTTTTCGATTTTAACTAATTTTTTAGCAGATAATTTTTTTTTAAATATTGAATCAAACTATACTATTAATCATTTTAGTTTTAACAATTGGACCAACCAATTGGTTCTGAAAAGTACTTCTAATGATAAACTAGAACCTAAATCTGAAATGGGATATTTATTGATATGTTACTAATGTAAAAAGATATGAAGTGTGGTCTATTGATTCAAAGTCACCCAAATATGCAAGCATGCGAGATGTTATATTTAAAGAGTCTGAAATGCCTCTTCAAAGAAAACAATTTTTTATTTATTTTAATATAAGTGGTGTTTATCTCCACAAAATGATTCTCCATAATAAGGTCTAGTTCAATTGTCTATTTTCAATTGTGATAGAAACACGATCACAAAAAGGAATATTTTATGGCTAAAGTTAAAAGAAAAAAGCTTGAAAATTGCTTAATTTAGAGTAGTATTTGATGTGGGGATAAAAATATGATACGAATTGTGATTTAATTTTTAAATATAACCTCTTTTTATTAGAAAAAAACTTATGTTTTGACACTCATCAATTTAAATTTTTATAATAATTACTGAAATGAAATTGAATATTGATAAACTTGTATCAAGATAATATTTTATTTAAAATTTTTATTTATATGAGTTCAAACAATAGGTGAACTATTCAATTATGTATATTTAAGGTAATTATAATAATGATAATGATGATGATGATATTACAATTAAAACTATAAATTGGAACACATAAATTATCAACTAGTATATATATATAAGATAATAATAATAATAATGATGATGATGATGGTACTGTGATTAAAACTATAAATTGCAACACACAAATTATCAACTAGTATGTATATAATTGTATTTGATAATTTTTTAATATGCGTAAAATAATTATTTTATTCTTTCAACTTTTTAAAATTATCACATTATAAGAATACAATAAAAATGAATATCAAGTCAAAATAAAATAAAATTTATATACAGTATAAATTTCATAAAAAAGTATTTTTCATATTACTAAAAAAATGACAAAATACATTGCAGTAACATGTAAAGTTGCATTCCAAATTAAAATAAAACTATTTTTAAATTAAAGAATATCTAAATACAGTCTCTTTATAAAATATGAAAAAAATAAGATACAAATTAAATATTTTGATCTTATTTACTTAATATTATCTTTTATTAAATTATAGAGTTAAAAAAAATTCAGATCTAGCAACTTTTTAACTTAAATTTAAATATATTATAATATTATAACATCTATATAGTTTAAGTTTATTTAAAGAAAAGAATAAAATATATTTAAAATTTAAAAGTCTGATACAAAGTATAAAATAAATAAGTTTATAACCATTTGAATTGCAAATATACGAACAATAATTTTGTTTACTTTATTTATTCTAATATTTATTTCCTTCCCTAATTAGCAAATTTCTAACAAAAAAAAAAAAATCATAGCAGTCCTAATGTACGGATTAATCATCAACTCTTAAAATTATTTTAATTATGCAACAATAGAAGAGCTCAGAGTAATTAATTCATATATACTTTGTGTTCATGGATCAAAGCTTATGGTTTCTAATTACAAAGCCAACGAGTGCAGAGCAGGGTGGAAATGGAGGAAGGTGGAAGAAGAACATATTGTTCGATGTCTTCTCTGCAACAATTCTTGAAGAGGAAGGAAGAATCAAGGCTTTCCGGATGGGACTAGACTGATTGATCTGACTTGTAAAATAAAAAAATTGATTAATAATTTAATTTGATTACAAATTAAAAATTAATCATTAAAACATCAGTTTAAATAAGAAAAAATTTATTAAAATCAAAACTTGAATTAAATCAATTTAATTTGAAATTGAATTATTTTATAAAAAATTTTAAATTTTAAAGTATATTATTTTATTTAAATTTAAATATCAAAAATATATTTTTATTATATTATCATATTATATTTTTTTAATTTTAAAAAATATTTTTAAATATCATTTATAAAATTTTTAATTTATTTTAATGTATTTATTAAGTCAGCTTAATTAAATCGAACAAAAAATTAATCAATAACTAGAGTTAGCTTTGAGTCAATTTTATCAATATTGAAAATAATAAGTTGACTTAATTTATATATTTTTAAGTCATCATATATTTAAAAATCACATTGAATTTTAATTAATCTAGAATTGAGCTCATGGAATTTTACATGAAGAAAAATTATTTAAATATAATTTTTTTCACCAAACTCGAACTCAAAAACTTAGTTAAGGGCATCGAACTCTTTATCACTTGGACCAACTGACATTGGTCCGATCATACACCTTTTCAATCCACACATTGTCCTGCCCGATCATCCCATGGAAATTAACGGTTCAGATTCAACAACTTGTGGGACCCATGTTGACTCCACTACTAGTGTGACATTCTGTTTTCTGTTTCGTTCCAACCCAAACTATTATATTATTCCGTCTTCCCCGATAGGACTGCCATAACCATCACAATTACCGTTATCAAGAATCGGAACCACTCCTCTAACTATCCAGCTTCTGTGCTTCTTTCAACCAAGACGACAGGTTTATATCATATTAATTACACATACATAAGCCGAATTTTTCTTAATTTTTGTTTGGTGTCTGTGTGTGCGCGCAGTGGTTTTGCAATAAGCACAAGGGATGGCTTCAAGGTATTCGATCCGAACACGGGCCGTCTCTGTTACGAACGAGGCATGTTTCTGGGTTTTTTTTTTTGCAATTTTTTTTTCTCAAAAAAATTTCAAATTGCTGAAACAGAGTGTGTTCTTTTAGGTGTTGGAGGTTTTATTATAGTTGAAATGCTGTACAGCTCTAGTCGTCTTGCCGTTGTTGGAGCTGGTGAACAGGTTGCTGTGTTTTTTCTTTTTTCTTCATGGTTTCTTTTGACTATTATTGCTTAGCGGTGGTATTGGATTGAATTGTAAGCGGCCTTCTTTATCTCCGCGGCGCCTCTGTGTGTTCAATGCTACCACTGCGACTACTCTCCGCGAATTGAATTTCTTGACTTCCATCCTTGCTGTTCGCTTGAATAGGAAAAGGTAATTAAAAAAAATTTATTTGCAGAATTTTTATCTTTCTTTTTAACAATATTTGCAAAATTAGTTTTGATTTGCTGCCTCTTAATCATTGCAGGCTTGTTGTTGTTTTGCAAGAAAAGATTTACATTTATGACTCAAATACTCTTGCAATATTGGACACCATTTATACAGTTCCAAATACAAAAGGTAAGCTTAGATTTTCTTGATTTTGTATTTGTAATGATGTTTACTTGATATTTTGGCATTTATATTTTCTACTACTACTGGGTAGCAAATTGATAGTGAAACAAAGTTTTCCATCTTGGAACTATGCATTAAATCAGCTTGTGAATTGCAACCTTATCGATCTGGATGTCAAATTTCTATGATAAAAGCTTTTGGCAGGTATAATTGGATGATGTTGATCTTATTTAAGATGGATCATTTTCTAAAACTACATCTATATGAAGATATTTGCAATTCTTTCCTCACAAACGTAGTTACAGTTAATTGGCTGTTTTGGCCCTTTTTATATGAAACTATTATATGTCCAAATAATGTCCGAACGCAATGTTGTCTGTAAAAAAGTGAGTTTCGCTGTTGTGGTTGTGGATTCATTGGAAAGATTGTTCCAGAGAACATATAACCTATTTTTTCAAGGGCTGGGAATTAACATAAACTGTTAGCAGCAGTTATTCCATACTTGTCAATATAGGTGAAGACCAGTTATTCATTTTCTAATTGGAACTTCTAGTAAAAGTTTTGATCTCTAGATTTTGTTTGAAATGCATATTATCTTGTCCAACTCTCATTTCCTGAATCTAACTTATTCAAGTTTTGGGGCGGTTATATCTTTTATTGTGCTATTTTTTTTTTATGAAAGAAACACAAGGAATGAATGCAGAAGTGATTTAGTATCCGAAGCAAGAATGCTGGTTGTAGATTCTACCAGATTTTAGAATTTTTCTTTCTGTTGAAGAACCAAGCCATTTTCAGTACTAAGTGCCCTGTAAATTTTAATTTATTTCTCAGGAATTTGTGCATTCCCCCCGAGTTTGGATGGATGCTTCTAGGCTCTTCCAGCAAGTACAACCAAAGGATCAGTTTTGGTATACAATGTCATGGAACTTCAGTCACATTGCGAGGTGACTAAAATCTTGTTTTTCTTTTTTTTAAATGATTAGTATTTCTTTATCTGCTTAGTGACCGTGCATTGTGAATGAACACATGATAAGGTATTGCTGCTTGTTATTGTGTTCTTGTAGATCTTTCTGTGACAGATGGAATGCACTTGCTAATAGCTGCCTAACCAAATAATGAGACTGATTTTCACCTTTTCAATTTGAAAAATTTGCCAATTTCTTCTTTGAACTTGTTAGTGATCTGTTTGCATGCATTTCCTCTGTCGTTAAGAATCAATGCTTCCTACAAGTAGAGGTTTCCATTTTCTGTTTCATTTTCCCAAATTCATTTAGCAAAGAATAATAGTTTTCAACTCCTATGAATGGCTTCTGAACGGGTTCATAACCAAATCATGAAACTGATTTCACCTTCACAGATGGGCAAATTTTGCTGCTTTCTTCCCTGAACTTGTTGTTGGTCTCTTTGCGTGCACTTCCTCTGTCATTAAGAATCAATGCTTCTACAAGTAGAAGTTTCCATTTCCTGTTTTGTTTTTCCAAATTGTTTTAGCAGATAATAATAGTTTTCAACTCTTATGAATGGTTTTGGTTTTCAGAGATTCTTCTATGAAGCAATGATCATAGAGGACCCTTGTCTGAATTTTCAAAGTTTAAATTTGCTTACATATTTACCTTAAAGTTTCGATTTTTTTCCTTTGGCATTTCATTTATATTTTTAATGAATATGCTTGTAGATAGATGCTCATCGTGCACCGTTGGCTGCAATTGCACTTTCTTCCAATGAGATGTACATTGCTACAGAACAAGGAACCTTAATCAGAGTTCATCTAGTTTTAGAAGCGACGAAGGTGAATAATAGTGTACTTTGTATTTAATGGTTGACTTATATTGGCCTGGGCATGTGACTGTACTCACAAAACATGGTTTCACTCTTAAAATCTGTCATAATGTCAAGTTCACAAGATCAATTTCTCAGAAACCATGTAAATGGCTTTGAACTGCTGTAAAAAACAATGCCAAGGAATGAGAGAGAAGTTTAATGGAATAGGAATTGTGAGAATGAAAAAGTGAGGTTAGGCTTGTCATTTGGATTACATATGCCTGCAAGATAAGTGGACTGAAAACCACTGCAACAATAATTTCAAGTGTCCATACAGAATAAAAGAAGCAAGCTGTTGTTGTTGTGTTATTTCTTCACCGTTGAGTAAGTTCAATCATCAATTTGGTAGATCTCATTTTGCATTTTCATACACTGGATTGCATTTATGATTCTAAAGTTGATTGTGGTCTTGCTATTCATGAATTATCTCACACTCTGAAGTTGATTGTGGTCTGCTAATATGGGATTTTATTTTTCTCTAGCAGTCCTATAGTTTCCGAAGGGGGACATGTCCATCAACAGTATTTTCCTTGTCATTTGGACCTTCAATGCAGCTTCCAGAGATTCTTGTAGCGGCTAGTTCTTCAGGTTCTGTTCATGTCTTTTCACTGGGTTTTGCTGTAAATCAGAGGTAATAATTATAAAATTATAAATTAAGTGGGAGTAATATTTTTAAGAATTATTTCTGATTATACAGATCAGTGTGTTTGATGAGTAACATACATGTATATTTGTAATGTTTTCACTTTTATGGGTATGCTGCGATGCTCCATAATTGCTAATTGATTTATAAGATTGCTTCTATAATGTACATACTCAGATGTTTGGATGTCACTCTTTTCAAGGCATGCAGCACATAATCAACTTTCACTTTCTTTGTTAATCATCATCCAACTTTCACTTTCTTTGTTAATCATCATCCCTTTTCTCCTTGTATGGTTCCCTCAGCTTTAGCTAATAATGGCCTCCAGCTCTTATACGTCTCAGATATGTTGTTTGCTCAATCTTGAGGCATGTATCTATTTTTTTCCCCTTTTATTTCCAGCAATCATGATAGAACAAGAGTCCATTTTTTCACAATCAATTGACTGTAATCTATGTACAGGAGATCCTCTGATGGAATAAATGAAACACAGTAAGATGGTAGACATTAGCATACATACGGGAGCTTCTTAAAATTGCTGGAAGCCTACTGTTACAAACCTCTGATGGTATAAATGAAACACAGAACGATGGTAGATATTAGCATGCATAGGGAAGCACCCAGCATATTACTTGCACTGTTCTATTGATGCAGACTGCCTTTTGGAAGGGGGAGAAGGGGGGGGAGGTTGAGGTTTGAATTTGCACCCAGGATATTATTTTCACTGTTGTATTGTATGTACTTTCTTTTCTTTTTCTTTTTTTTTTTGAAGACATTTTATCTGTTTTTTGTGCGCAATCATTAATTGTCTGGAGAAAATGGAAACAGTCTGATCTTTCTTTAAATTTTTATTCATCACAGAAGTAGAAGATCAAGTAGTTTCCTTTGGTCAATATTACCTGATTCTGTAAATGATGCACTGGATCCAGCCCATCATCATGTGCTTCATAATGCTGTTCCAGCAGAAGTAAAAAGGTGAAGCTTTTTCCTACTAACAATTTAGCAATGAAGTAATTTGGGGGGGGGGTGTGGTTATTAACACAGTTGGTTCATGATTGACAAAACAAAATTAAGTTTAAAGGATTATTATATTTCTTGCTGTCCTCTGGATTTTTTTTTTATATAACAGTATTTTGATTTGCACAAAAAACATATAAAGAAACCAAAATAGATCAATTTCACCATCCTCCTTCCCCAATTTTTTTTTTAAAAAAAAAAGAAAAAGAAAAAAACAGTAATCATATTTGAATAATGAATTAAATGAAATGAATTCTAAAAGAAAAAATGAAAGGCATCCAAAGTCATGACTTTTTTCTTGCTGATTGGTGTTTTAGAAATTGAGAATGCTTAAAACACAGCCTTAAAAATTTTTAACCCCGGGATTAAGTTCGGTAAATTTAATATTGATGTATGGTAAAAGGCAATTCTTACTGTCTTTATCAATTCTGAATTCAATTCTGCTTCTCCTTGAAGGCATGTGCCTACTGGTATTAGCCAAGCTGCTTTACTATATCTGCAGCATAGAAGATTGTGCACCTGAGACACAAATATATGAAGCACGGACACTTTAATTTTAATTACATTTTTGTGTTGTATTGTGTTGGAAACTTCTCTAATGACACCAGACATGCGAAAATTATTCTAATTTTGAAAAAATAATATTTCTCGTGTCTATATTGTGTTGTGTCCGAATTGCCATATTTGTGTCTATGCAACATAGACACACACACACATTTGGGCAAGTTTTGGATCTAAACAACAACATATCTTTATAAGGTACCTCAAGCATTGACTGTCATTAGAACCTTAACATGTCTAATTTCATACCCTGATTGACCTCATGTAAATCAACTTCTAGATCTCATTTAAATGTTACCATCTAAAATTTGAACTTTTATCTTTTGCTTTTCGTTCATTTATATTTTATTCATTAATTAATATTGTTTTTGGGGGGTTTGAGTAGGGTGGGTGGGCAGCGGCAACAGCTCTCTGTATTTCAATAGTTCTCTAGGTATGGGACATAAATGCAATGACTTGGATTATCAATATTATATTTATAGCTTAAAAATACCGTGGATTTTTTTCAAAGCAAATAGGTTCACGGCATATGCAATTGCTGTATACATTTGCCTGCTAATCCCAAACAAGGAATGCATAATTTAGTTCTGTGAGATAATTTAAGCAGTTTGTTGGCTGAATAAACAGATCCTCCAATAACAACGTATGAAACAGTGAGATCTAGTTCTTTCTAGATGGGCAAATATGATTTCACTAACATTTCACGGAGGTGTAGGCATATTTTTCTATAGAGTTTTAGATTACTCTTGTTGCTTTAAATGCATGGATTTACTAATCATGTCATCTAATACAGTTATGTGGTAGTGCGCAAGGTGGATAAGGTTGCTGATGCATCATCAACTGAATTTGTTGCTTGTAGGTGAGTTTTCTGAATTATTTCCCTGCTTCAGAATTATTCTCTCTTCATATATTTTTCTGCTCCCTTTTGTTTTATGTCCTTTTTTTTGGCTCATTGAAGTTAGATAAATTTTGAAGAATGAATTAGGCACTAATAAAGTAGCTTTAAATATTGTACACTAGTTTAGATCCTGTTTGCTTCAGGCTTTGAACTGCTACAACTTTATACCTTGCTATTTTGGTCTTTCCGGAGCCACCATCAGTGATAACCTTTAATGGATACTTCCAGGAGTATGTTGTAACTATTAACAATCTGAATGAATCTAAGTGGAGTTTGGAGCATGAATTTAATCTTTTGACGGTGATATCAGGTACTGTTAAATGCTCATAATTAAATTGTTGCCTTACATATTTTTCTTTCTCCAGTGCTTGAAGTGCCCGATGATTTTAATACATCCTGCTAACATTAGGTGAGGAACAACATTTCCAGCTGGTGTGATTTGATTTTACCATTGCTGACATTACTGACTGCCTAATAAGAAATCGCTGTTGTTACAAAGATAGCATTCTTTAAGTTATCAGGCTTGGTAAACAATCAAGATTTGCGAAGTGTCTACATGTAAGTAAACTAGACACTGCATCATTACACATAAAGCGTGAAACTTGCAATATAACACTCAAATTCATCTTCAAACTACAGATTTTTATGTATCATTTGTGTATATACATAAGGGATCAGTAAGTTATACGTCAATATTATTGTCTTATCCTATCATTTTTGGTGTTGTTCTACAAAATGAAGTTTTCTACTTTGAGGATGTAAGTTTAGAGCCTTGAGAATTGCAGAGATTGCCATCATATCAGTCATTTAGGACAGTCAAGCCAGTGCTCTAGGTTAAATGCCTTTTAAAATTTATGGAAATTGATCTCAGGTCTACAACTAAGCTTTTCAAACAACCTCATTACTGTATTGAAGCTGTGCAATTATATGAACAGCTAAACGTTATATGAGAATCTGCCACTAAAAATTAGACACGCTAAATAGATAAAGAATATGGAAAAAATTTGCAAAAAAGAAATACCTTTGGACATGCAATGCCCTATTTATATAAATATACATATAAATTATAGGTGACAATTTTTGATCCAATTTGAAAACTTGAACTGGAAAATCTAACCTAAATTTGCCAAAAAACAATTGACCCAACTTCAATCGAATCTAGAAGAAAATTCGAAACAACCTATAAATTTTTGGATTAAATCGACCTAATTCAAGTTTAGTTTACGGATTAACTAAAATTGATTTGATCTTGATTCGACCCATGGATTGGCTTGAATAATTCAATTTAAATTATTAAAATTTTAAATTTTTATTATATATAAATTTAATTTAATTAGTTGTTTTCATTATTCCTTAGTCATTTATGTAAAAAATATATTTAATTTATTAAACATTTAAATAAAAAAAGATTTTAATCAAATTGTGCTTAGATAAATGTTTTTATTTTTATTTTATATAAATTTTAATTCAATTATTTGTTTTCATTGTGCATTAGTCATTTACGTAAAAATTATATTTAATTTATTAAGCATTTAAATAAAAATAAAAGATTTTAATCAAATTGTGTTTATATAAAAATTTAACTAATTAACAATGTTTTTTAAAGAGAATTATTTTTTCTTAACAAATTATGAAAAAATGTTAAATAATAAAATTCAAATTGATATTTTAAAAATGTATTTAAAAAAGAATAATAATTGACTGGACCTGGCATGCGGATTGAATTGAATAATCTGATTTAAATTATTAAAAATATTTAAAATTAATTTAAAAATTAAAATATTTTTCTCTATTTTCAATTTTACAAGAATTTAATTAAATTATTCGTTTTCATTATGAATAGTCATTTTCTTAAAAAAATAAATTATATTTTTTTATTAAGCATTTAATGAAAATAAACATTTTAATAAAGTTTTTTTTATATAAAATCTATTTGATTAAATTTTTTTTAAAAAGTTAGTTAATAAATTATAAGAAAATATTATATAAATAATAAAAAATTTGAAATAAATATTTTAAAATTTATTTTAAAAAAGTGAATAATTAATGATTTAACTCGCAATATTATTTTCAAGTATAAATCTAAAATCTTTTATGCATGCAAATTTGATTGGTGATTTAAACTCATCTGAAATTTGAACAATCTGATATGAAAATAACATGACTCGATCTGAAAGTTCCGACCAAACCCGTTTACTGCCTGTAATTTATCCTTATGTGTACAGTTGGGAAAACTACTTGAAGAAGGTAAAATAAGCTGGTCTTTGACTCCATGAAAGGAAGAATTAAGCTACCAAATCCAACAGTTAAGTAACCCTAAGGCCGTTTTGAAAGAGCTGAAACACAATCATATACAATAACATAAAGAGTCTAACAGATACGAAATAATACAGAATGTGAAGAATGTTTTCCTTGAAGACGACCAATTCATGAGTGGGTTGGATTGAGTTTTGGGTCAAGTGAGGCTTTGGGAAACCAAACGTCCTAATCCTTAGTCCTTGCTCAAATATTGGCTGGGTTTTAAACGAGTTGGATTGGGTTAAGAATAAGGGAAAATTTCTTCCCCAACTCAAACAATTTGTTTAAGGCTGCTCCAGGTAAGCCCTCGGTCATCATTTGTCTATCGAGCAAAGTTAAAAATTGAAACAAATACATCTTAATTCGGTTTAATAACTTAAAAAATTTAAAATTTTATGTGTATTTATACTTATAATTTATAAATTTTATAATTATATTTTGATTTTAAAAATTAATTGCAATTTTAACTTATTAATCATAATTAGTCAAAATTAAAATTAAAAAAATCATTTGATAACATGATTTAAAAATATTAATTTATTATTTTTTCTTTTTCTCCATTTTTCCTTTCTTTTTTCATCTTCACTATCAAACTCTTACCTTTATCCATCTCCACCACCACTTTCACCTGCACCTCTACCTTCAACTACCTCCATCTTTATTTTCACCTCTATTATGACAAAATTTAAAATCACAAACCTCAATTCAGTATAAAATTTACTTTCATCTTTCATTATACTTGTGATTTAATTTTTATCATAACAAAGATGGAGATGGAAGTGGATGTGAAAGTAGATGGAGATGAAGATGAAGGTGGAGATGAAATGGAAGTACAGATAAAGGTGGAGATGGAGATGGAGGAAGAAGTGGGGTTGAAGACACAAGTTTGGTGGTGAAAATAATAAAAGTGGAGAAGAGGGGAGGCAAAGTAGAGGAATAGGAAAAAAGAAAGGAAATTAATATTTTTTTAATCCATGTTATCAAATAAAATATATTTTTAAAATTTTCATCAATGGCCAAATTCTAACTAATTTTGCAATTGGAATATAATTGTAAAGTTTACAAATTTTAGCTGCAATTACAAATATCTGTAAATTTTTAGATTTTTCAGATCATTAAATCCCTTAATTTTAAATTTCGGTCTAATTTTCTAATGCCTTTAATTAATTAATAAGAACTAATAGTATTTTCACATTTTATAAGGAAATTTATCTTTTTTTTTTTGTAATGAAAAGAAATAGTAATTATCATTGTAAAACTTGTATATAAGATTTAATTTATTGTATATTTATTTTTTAGAAAATGAATAATAACAATAATTTTTTAATAATAATAATAATAATAATAATTTTAAATTTTATAAATTATTTATAATAAATTTATCACTATTTAATTATATGACAACTAAATGACTAGGAGTTATATAATTTTGATATATCATATTATTTATTTTAAAGATATTAAAAACATAGATAATATATAGATAATAGAAAGAAAGAGAAAAAGGCAACAAAGTGAAAATTGAAAAGATAAAAGGGACAAAAACAAGAAAAATAGCTAGAAAAAGAATATTGACTAGGTTAACGATTTGTAGATTTGTGAATTTTGTTTATAAAAAATTAATTAGATATAGTAATTTATTCATTCCATAACAAGCAAAAATTAATTGCCAAATAAAAATTATAAAATTGAAAAAATTAATCATGATTGAAAGAAAAGAATACCTTAAATCCATTATAAATCAAAATGGCACTTGTTTTATATATATATTCAAAATTATATTATCTATGTTTTGTGAATTTTGGTTTTGAAAGTCATCTTCAATTCATCTTCTAGTCTAATCCAAATTTGATTATATCCACTTTTCAAATCCAACTTTATGAAAATTATAGCTCTACTTGGGGATCCATAACAAAAGATGAATGTGCTTTGAACAATTGTAAAGATTTTGTTGCTGAATTTGTTAATATTGATGCTCGATTCTTGCAATATTTTTAAAGACTGATTGCTAGTTAAAATCGTATTAATGAAAAGCTATATGTTCAAAAATTAGTGCACACAGATGTATTTATTTTGATAAAAATTTAATTATTTATTTAATTTTAAATTATTTTTAATTGGATTTGCAAGATTATTTTTTATACACTGCTTTTTCTATATTAATTTTTAGGATGTGAGTATAAAAAAATGAATTGCCATAAAAGATATTATTGACATTTTTGATAAAACTTTAATAATTTTTTTTAAATAAAATAGAATAGCTGTCAGAAAGCATTTAAAATAAAGTTAAAAATCGATAAATAACTTAATTAATTATAAAAACATAGAAGTGTTTATCATAATTAACTCAAATAAGTAACCTAATAAAAAACAACCTGCTGCGTCCAAGATGCAACATCAAATAGAGGAAATTATAATAATTTATCTTTAAATTTAAAGATGAAAAGGAAGATGTATTCCAAGCAACTCCATCATTTATTCAATATTTTTTTTGACAATTGTTCCATATATATATATATATATATATGTGACCTTTTCTAGGGGTCGTTAATAGTGTTTAATATAAACAAATGGAGACAAAACCGGTAATGAGAGGTAGCTGGAAACTATCAAACAGACCACCATAGTGTGTAATGCCCCTTTGGTTTTCTATTTGATCACTGCCATTCAGCGAGTAAGCATTCAAAAGCTAAAATATATTTATTAAATGTTAATATTTAGCTTTTCAGTTTAAAAGTTATTTCAGTATTTTAAAAATATAATTTAATATTGAAAATTAAGTTTTTTTTAGCATTCGAATGTAAAATCTCACATTTAATTTTTTTTTTTGATATTAACTTTGTATTTCTTATTATACCAATTTATACTTTATATGAAATTAAATTAAATAAAATTATTATTTTTTATTATTTTATAATCTAACTACATCTTCAATAGCTAAATTACTAATCTAAATAAAAAATCAATACTACAATTAATGTAATAATCATTTATAATATAAAATAATTATTAATCTAAATATAAAATCAATACTACAATTATTTATATTTATATTAAATTAATATTATTAATATATTAAGAATAATATAATGACTATACTTATTTTGATAATAATATATTATTATCATTTTAATATATTATAAATAATTATTGTATTACTAATATTTTTATTAGCATATTAATATCACTTTTAGAATAGTAATATCACTGCATTTATAATTAATATATTAATGATAATTACTATATTAATAAAATTTTATAATATTAATATTACTATGTAATAAATATTTTATATTATTAAATTAATATTATTTATTTACTTTTTATAATATTTAATTCTCTATTATTTATATTAATATTAATATAGTACAAAATATAATTTTTTTTTTTTAAATTTTTCATCATTCTTTCACTCCTTTGCCTAATAGAAACAAATTAACAAAAATACACTTGACAACTTTCACCATCACATCTGGTTCTATTGTCCACCAATTAAGAAATAAAACCCGTTGTCTAATACCCTTTAGATAAAGCGTATTTATCTTTTTGAGAATTAATAATTTTCTGCTCTCAAGGTTGCAGTAATTTTCTGTTGCCTGATATGTGGGAAAAAATCATATAGCCACAAGTGAAAAAATTAATTTAAAAAAGTGTGAAATTTAAGCCCAGTGTTAAAAACGAAAACATTAAAAAACAGTCTTTACACATTAGTTTTAGTTTCTAAAATTCTATACTTTATTTTTTAAATGAAAATTGTAACACATGAAATAATTTTTTTTCTTTGGTCACATTACAAGCAGCAGGAAATAAGAATGGCAACGGAATGAGGTGGAAGATTTTTCCCATCCTTATCTGCGAGAAGATTTTTTCATGAGGTAAAATTTTTTATACTATAAATATATAAAATATATAATTATATATATATTTAATAAATATAAAATATACATCTAATAAATATAAAATCTATAAAAAATAGATTTAATTTTTTCAGGTCTTTATAAGGATCACTTTGAGGTTTGGTGGAGACCTAGAGGATAGGAAATGTAATTTTCACCCCACTCCATGAGAGAGAAAGGAAGGATTATCTATCCCTGTCACGATGGATTCTATAAGGAAAGGGAAATACCCTCCTCGTTGCCAAGCAGGAAATTCATACTGGGAAATTTTTATCATTTTTTAATCAATCAGCGTAAGAACCCGCCGAAGGAATTCCCGTCTGCTAGTGAAGTAGACTAGTCAGCGGTCAAATTGACGATCTGAGGTGTAGAATTCCACACTTCTCAAGTATGCACTAGTCTTTTATGGGAGAATTCTAGTAAGTAAGTCGCATTCATTGATGGGAATTCGTCACCATCCTTCCTCACATATAAATAAAGGAATAAATGGAATCAACGTCACTTGGCCCATTTTGGTGGTAGGGTAGGGTGGGAACGGGACAAAAACGGCCTGACTTGCGGCAGTTCTCGCTGTTTCACACTTAAATTATTACGAATTTATGACTAACTATTACCATTAAAAAAAAGAATTATGACTAACAAAGAAATTCTGTGTGCCACTCAGATTAAAGTATCAAGCCCAAAGAAAGATTGACTAAGATGATCCCACTTTCCACAGCAATAATTCTCTTCCTCTTATAAATTTAGCTGAAATATATTTTAGTCCATCAATTTATCTTTTCTTTCCTTTCATTTGAAATGGAACTTTCTTATATGAATTTCTCATCTGTCTGCATTTCTGCTTTTGTTTTTCTTGTATGCTTGAGCTTTTCTACCTCTGCCATTAAAAGCAACGAGACTGATCTCCAAGCCTTGCTTGAATTCAAAACCAAAATAACTCATGACCCCTTTGAGGTTTTGAGCTCGTGGAATGATTCCATCCATTTCTGTCGATGGCAAGGAGTCACCTGCGGTCGTCAGCACCAGAGGGTCATTTCATTAGACTTGCATTCCCTGAAACTTGCAGGTTCTATATCACCCGCCATTGGCAACTTGAGCTTTCTAAGAATACTTAATCTCCAAAACAACAGCTTCGGTAGTGAAATCCCCCATCAGATTGGCTATTTGAGTAGACTACGACAACTCAAACTGCTCAACAATTCAATAGGTGGTAAAATTCCCATCAATATCTCAAGTTGCTCAAACCTCATTGCAATCCGCTTGAGTAACAACAAACTTGAAGGACATCTTCCTGTGGAGCTTGGTGCCCTGTCAAACCTTCAGTTTCTTTCCATTAATCAAAACAATCTAACAGGAAGCATCCCTCGTTCGCTTGGAAACTTGTCACACCTTCAGCGACTCTCTCTGGATTTCAATGGCTTGGTTGGCACTATACCCGACTCTCTGGGCCAGTTGAGGAATCTCACATTTTTTAATCTTCGTTCCAATAAGCTGTCAGGTACTATCCCTTCATCAATCTTCAATCTATCTTCAATCACAGCTTTAGACATAGGAGAGAATCATTTCCACGGCAATCTTCCTTCAGACTTAGGCTTTTCACTTCCAAACCTTCAATTTTTTGCTATTAGCTCTAATGAGTTCACTGGACGGATTCCTGCTTCATTGTCAAATGCCTCAAATCTAGAGCTACTTTCTCTGCTCCGAAACAAGCTTACTGGGGAAGTGCCTTCCCTAGCAAAGTTACATAGGCTTCGAGATTTTTCCATCACCGTCAACCATTTGGGAAGTGGAGAGGCTAATGACTTGAACTTTCTTCACTCTCTAACCAATGCCACTGCATTAGAAGAACTTGGCATCAATGGAAATAACTTTGGGGGGATGATACCTGAGGTTATTGGCAATCTCTCCACTATTCTGAGGATATTGTTGCTAGATAACAATCAAATAACTGGAAGCATTCCATCTGCGATAGGAAGTCTCGCGAGCCTGCAGGACCTTGAAGTGTGGAATAACCAACTCTCAGGTTCCATTCCTGATAGCATTGGAAAGCTTCAAAATCTAGTGCTATTCGCTTTGAACAATAACATGCTCTCTGGGGATATTCCATCCTCTCTTGGGAACTTGACGAATTTAATTCAACTCCTCCTTGAAGAAAACAACCTCTCAGGTAGCATCCCATCAACAATTGGAGGGTGCAAAAACCTGCTCGGATTGGATCTTTCTCAAAACAATCTTAGTGGTTCCATAGCGCCACAAGTTCTCAGTCTCTCTTCATTGTCAATCTATCTTGATCTATCGCAAAACAGTTTCACTGGCACCTTAGCTATTGAAATTGGCAATCTGAAAAATCTTGGCGAGCTTGACATTAACGGGAACAAATTATCGGGCGAGATTCCAAGCACTCTTGGCAGTTGTGTCAGCTTGGAAATACTAAACATGGATGGCAACAATTTCAAAGGACTCGTACCATCGTCTTTGAGTTCACTTAAGGCTCTTCAAATTTTAGATTTATCAAGCAATAATTTGTCTGGTAAAATTCCAGAATTTTTGTCACACTTCAGTGCGTTGTTGTATTTGAACCTTTCTTATAATAATTTTGAGGGTATGGTGCCCAGTCAAGGAGTCTTTGAGAATGCAAGTGCTACTTCAGTTGAGGGAAACGATATGCTCTGCGGCGGCATACCTAAGTTTCAGTTGCCTAAATGCATTTCTGTAAGGCATGGGAAGAGTGGATTGGCTCGTAAAGTGAAGTTAGTAATTGCTATTATGTCTGTCCTTACAGGAGTCACATTGGTGTTGTTTATTCTGTTTCTTTTCTTGTTTGGACGACAGAAGAAAAGAAATGATGAACCTTCTTCAAACTTTTTGGAGAAGAAAATTTTGGACCTATCTTATCAAACTCTATACAATGCCACCCACGGATTTTCTTCTGCTAATTTGATTGGTATGGGTAGTTTTGGGTCCGTGTATAAGGGAACAGTTGATCGGGAAGGGACTTCCTCCCTAGTCGCCATCAAGGTGTTTAACCTTATGCACCGTGGAGCTTTCACCAGCTTTTTAGCCGAGTGTGAAACCTTAAGAAGCATTAGGCATCGAAATCTTGTAAAGGTACTAACTGCATGCTCAAGTATTGATCATCATGGAAATGATTTCAAGGCTTTGGTTTATGAGTTCATGGTTAATGGAAGTCTAGAGGACTGGTTGCATTGGCCTGTTGATGCATATGAGGCAGATATGGCATCAAGGAACTTGAATATCCTCCAAAGACTAAACATTGCAATTGATGTTGCTTGTGCACTTGATTATCTCCACCATCACTGTGAAACACAAATTGTTCACTGCGATCTCAAACCAAGCAATATTCTTCTTGATAATGAACTAACAGGTCATGTAGGAGACTTTGGGTTAGCTCGATTCCTTGTTGAGGTAACTCATGATCAATCAAGCTCAATCGGAGTAAGAGGAACAGTTGGTTATGCTCCTCCAGGTAACCGTAATTTCTATTATTGTTATTGAGTCTCTACTGTTAAATATCTTGATTGGAACTTCCATTTGATGGATGGCAGAGTACGGAATAGGTGGTGAGGTTTCCACAAGTGGCGATGTTTACAGTTATGGCATTCTCTTGCTAGAAATGTTTACGGGGAAGAGGCCTACCGATGACATGTTTAACCAAGGTTTTAACCTTCATAAATTTGTGAATGCTGCTTTGCAAGATGAAGTGGAGGAGATTTTGGATCCAATTCTTGTTTCTGAAATACAAGGGGATACAAGCACAGACAGTGTTCATAATGAAAAAAGAAGCAAAACAAGCAGCAACAGACCAGTGGAGTGCTTGATTTCAGTGCTTCAAGTTGGAGTAAATTGTTCTGCTGCTTCCCCAAGTGAACGGATGAGCATTGCTGATGTTGCAAGGCAGCTGATCTCTACTAGGGACAAACTTGTTGGAGCTGGAATACGTAGCGAAAGAAGAACTTCAATTGCTATTCAATTAGCAGGAAAATCGTCTGATTGATCTGGTAAGAATAACACTGCATGATTTTCTCATTTGATACTTGAAGCAAGCATCAAAAGAAAGGCCTAATAGTTACTATAGTTGTTGCTGCAATATTTGGTTTCTGTCATTTCTTATGTTACAACGTAGCTGCAGATTTTGCTTATCCTGGAAACGTTTAAATGCTTTCCAATGAACTCATCTCTTCTGCTTTGGCTATTTGTTCCCAATTGACTTTGTCAGTTAGCTTCGCCGTTCTAAAGATGACGCCTCCATTAATTTACAGAATAGGCCTTTGAATCCCAAACGATAAAGCTTTAAATACAAAGTTAATATAACGTGTTAATATTTTGTATTTTTAAAATTTATATCTAATTCCTTTTAAAAAAAAATTATATCAAATTCAGTATAATAAAATATGATTACTTATCAAACTCGCATTTGGATTTTGGGATTAGAAAAAATCACATGAAATAAATAAAACATATATTCAAGTATATATATAAAATAATAAACTTATGCAGTTTTTTTTTTTTTTTTTTAAAACAAGAAGATCCAAATATAGTTTAAGATAAAACCACACTACAAGATGATATGCAGCAGCGCACTTTGCTTAACTGTGTTTAATATATCGTGAATACTACAGTGTTATTATGTATGATATTATACTATGATGTTGTGATTAATATAATTTTAAATATTTAAATAACAATTTCAGTAATATATGTAATTGTTTATTACTTAAATAATTTTTATTTTTAATAAATTATCATAACTAATTAATAAAAACACACGTTATTTAGAATTTTATATAACAACAACATCATGAATATACGTTAGTATGAACTTCACTTTCGCATATGCATCCATCAATAGCTAGAAGAAGAAAATTGTCTTGATAAACATTGAGGAAAAAAAAAAGAATGATCTAGCTTTCAGGAAGATGTCAATTTTATTTTTATGTACTTTAATTATGGAAAAAATATAGCCTTAACTTTTTTACTTAATGGAGTTTTTTGTTTTTTTGAAATAATAACAAAATTTTATTTGTGATAACCATACTGAAAATAATTATTAAAAAGAAAAAAAAATCAAAGATGGTTAGCATTTAGCACATGTATTAGTATTTAAATGCGAGTAAGAGAGCGATTGTATAATTAAAAATAAATAAATGTGAAACCTCTTTAAAAGAGGATTAAATGTCATTAATATTTATATGCTCGAGCTGATATTTAATTTATTTTACATATATAGTTATAGTTATTGATGATATTTATTTAATAACTAAAAAAATGCTAATAATATTATTTAATTAAAATTTAAATAATTACAAAATGAAATGTAATTAAAAGTTAATAACAAATATAGAATATTCATTAAAAATAATATGAAATTGTTTAAAATAATAACATGTAAATAAAATAAAATAAAATATACGCATCATCTGAATTAACATATAAGTTTTTTAATATAATTAAGACACACATGCTGGGTTTAATCAAGTTATTTTATTTATTTATTTATATATACTTCTTTCATCCCAAATTAAATGTCGTTTTATGGAGGAATTATTGTCTAATAATACTTAACTTTTATAATTATCCATAACATTAATTAATTTTTTCAATTCTATTCTTTCTGTTTTCATATTAATTATTTTTTTAAGGATGTATAATAATTTATAAAAATAATTAATTAAAGGTTATATAATCTTTTATTAATGTAAAATATCTATTAAATATAATTTTAATACATATGCAAAAATTTAATCCACATATGCAAAAATTTTAATATGAGAAAATTATTTTAAAAAATTCAAATTATGTATTACTAATATTTATAATAATATGTATTTAATTAAGGAAATATTTTATTTTTTTAATTTATTTCTATATTTTGTGCATAAATTTGTTGATATAAAACAAGAAAGTTTATTTTTTATTATTTAAATAATCTTTAAATCTTAATATAAGGTTAAATTAACTAAAAATATTAATTTGGACTAATATATAACTTTTCAAAAAAGTTTAAGGGGCCAATTAAATTTTTATTTATTAAATAACTATTGTGAAATATTTATAATAGTTTAATGATTTTCATAATGAAAAACTTAGTTGTATAACTATCATATAATCGGAGTTATAGTTTGATAATCACGGAAGCAAATTACCCATCCATTTCACATCCTGTCGAATTAATTCTCTTCTTCAGTTTGGAACTTGTCTTCCAAAATCATGAGATTGTGAGCTAGCCATATGGACCAAGCTAAGCCTGAAAACAACTCCATCATGTTTGGACCAAGCACCCTCTTTCAGGCTTTAAACCAATCTGCAAAGAATAGCCTCTGCAAGACTGAACTGCCAGACTGCACGTGCAAAGGAGCAATCTCAAAGTACATGCTCGACAATCTCCACAGCTGAACTAGAATGTTTACATGCCGTTTCAGTTATAATTCTGCGGTGTTGAAGGGCACATTTGTGGGAAGGCTATGATGGAAGGCTTGCCATATGAAATGACGAATTTTTTGAGGGATTTTGAGGTTCCAGATAGTCACAAATCATCGGACCCAACGCCTACTGAGTTATGACCTCCTTGCTCCATAGATAAAAAATGGTCCAAGATTGTATGGTAGCCGCTTCTAGCTGAGTACACACTAGATTTGGAGTAATAACAGTGCAGTGCTTGATTTCAGTATTTCAAATTGGAGTAAATTGTTCTGCTGATTCACCAAGTGAACGAATGAGCATTGTCAATTTTGCAAGATAACTTATTTCTACCAGGGACATGTAAAATAATTAATTATGATCTTGTACACAAATTTAGAACACCAAAATAAATTTTAATAACTGAACGGAAACAAATTGCGTACCTGTCTCTGCGTTGAATCCCAAATTGTTTTGAGCCATAATTATGAAAGTTGAAATAAAGCACTTGAAAATTTGTCAGAATAGTTGAAAAACGAAAGCTAGATCTTCATCTCCTTGACCTTCTCGAAGACGGCTACAATGGGC